>KQ996347.1:21667-53417 GCA_001598015.1 Dorcoceras hygrometricum
ATCAGCAGTTAGCTTAGCAGTGATATAGTTAGCGATAAGATGGAAACTGGTTTTACTGATGCTGGTCAGCTGTTGTATTAGAAGACTTCATATGTAATAGCTAATTGTACGGGTTTATTTTGTTATAAATAAATAGTTTTTGAAACACAATCGTAGTATTGCCTTGTTTCCCAGGACCAGCTGATGGGACCAACTATATAGATAAAAAAAAATGGTTTTACCAGATTTCATCAGTTAAATTCGAAGGTTAAATTAGATGCTAATTAAACTCCCATAAGATGAGATTAAAAGATTAATTGTGAGCAGAGAGCCTCACAACAGGTGGTATCAGAGCACTACTAACTTATTAAGATAATTGAACTAGATGAGTGGGGTAGATTGAGTTCGTCCTGACTGATTAGATTATAGAAACAAATGAATTGCATGCTTGTGTGGTATATGTCTTACTGCTTTTAAATTTATATCACATGATTATTATGAATAAATGGTAAGAATATACCGAAGAATTATGAGAATTACATGCTTTGGAAGTGATTAATAGCATGTATTGAGTGAAGTATGAATCAGAACTCGATCTCTTGAGCAGCATTACATTCATGTATGCTAATCAGAGGAGGGACTGAGGCTGACTTATTCTTGATTAATGAGAAATGATAAACACGTCTGTTTGATTCTTAGATATGCCTCCTCGAAGAACAACGAACCGGCAGACAGAATAGGGTAGTACGTCTACTGAGGCGTTGAATGCAGCTGCTACTCGGATGGAAACATTGTTAAAACGATTCCAGTCGTTTAAACCACCGACTTTGACAGGAACAGAAAGTGCTATTGACTGTGAGAATTGGTTAGAAGATATTGAACAGTTATTTGAGGCACTTGATTACACCGATGATCGTCGGGTAAAATTGATTATTCACCAGTTGCATGGTGTTGGTAAAAGTTGGTGGGTGGCAACAAAGAAAGCGCTAGAAAATCAGGGTACTGTAATTTCTTGGGCAGTATTTCGAACAGCTTTCTATCAAAGATTTTTCCCCGTTTCGTATAGGAAGGATAAAGGGGCAGAATTTGCAAACCTGAGACAGGGGCCATTGAATATTGAAGACTATGTTGCTAAATTTACCAGCTTGCTTAAATTTGCGCCACATGTTGCTATCAGCGATGAAGCACAAGCTGATCAGTTTATCAATGGCTTGAATCCTGACGTGTTTACTTTGGTGAACACTGGTCGACCAAATACTTTTGCCGATGCGTTGAATCGAGCAAAAGAAGTAGAAGCTGGATTGCTAAGGCAGCGAAGAGCACAATTTGTGCCAGCAGCAGCCAAAGCAGCACAAGAGAACCCACAGATTCCACCACCCCCTCGATTTGATGCTGGAAGCAGCTGCAGTGGGAAAAAGAAAAATTTCTTTAAAGGGAAAGGAAAACAATTTAAACGTTCAGGTACCAGTAGCTCCTCCAGTTCAAGTGAATTCAAACAACTGGGAGCTGGACAAAAATCTGGTGATTATTGTACCAAGTGTGGAGGTAGACATGTTACAGAACAATGTAGAGGAGTGTCTGGCCTCTTCCGTATTTGCAATCAACCGGGACATTTCGCGAGAATATGTCCTCAACGTAATTCTGGGAATTCACAGTATTTGGAAGCGTCAAGAACAATGCCAATACCAGAAAGGCAAACCTCCTCTGTACATTCGTATCAACCTCAACATCCACAACAGAGTTGACAAGGAGGAAGCCAGACAGTGAGCCAACCTCCTAAACAACAAGCAAGAGTGTTTGCATTAACCGAGGAGCAAGCACAGGCAGCCCCAGACGATGTTATTGCAGGTAACTGCTACTTGTGCAAATTTCCAGCTTATGTATTAATTGATACTGGTGCATCACACACCTTTATCTCGTAGAATTTTGTTGTATCACACAAGTTGTCTGTTGAACCCACCCTTAGCCAAAATAGTATCGGTTTTTTCACCTCTGGGGAAGGTAATGTTATCAATCACTGCTGTTAGAAATTGTGTGTTACAGTTTGAGGGTCACGCAATTGAAATTGATTGTGTTGTGCTCGGGTTATCTGATTTTGATTGTATTGTGGGCATAGATATGTTAACCAAGTATAGAGCAACAGTATATTGTTTTCAGAAGGTGGTTCGATTCAAACCAGAGAAAGCTGATGAATGGAAATTCTATGGTAAGGGATCACGAGCCAGAATTCCTTTGGTCTCTGCTATTACTATGAATAATCTATTGCAGAAAGGAGCGGAGGGATTCCTGATTTATGCAATAGATACGAAGAAAATTAGCCCGAATCTGGTTTATATACCAGTGGTCTGCGATTTTGCTGATGTTTTTCCTGATGAAATCCCAGGATTACCTCCATATCGAGAGGTAGACTTCAACATTGAATTGATGCCAGGTACACAACCAATATCAAAAGCACCGTACCGAATGGCACCAATTGAGTTAAAGGAATTGAAAGAGCAGCTGGAGGATCTTCTTACCAAGGGATACATTAGACCAAGTGTTTCTCCTTGGGGTGCTCCAGTATTATTTGTGCGCAAGAAAGATGGATCAATGAGGCTATGTATTGACTACCGGCAACTGAACAAGGCAACGGTAAAGAATAAATATCCTTTACCACGAATAGATGATTTATTTGATCAGTGCAGGGATCGACAGTGTATTCCAAGATTGATTTGAGATCCGGATATCATCAATTGCGAGTAAGAGAGGAAGACATATCGAAGACTGCTTTTCGAACAAGATACGGTCACTATGAATTCGTGGTTATGCCTTTTGGACTGACTAACGCACCAGCAGTGTTTATGAGTTTAATGAACCGAGTCTTCCAAAGATACCTTGATGATTTTGTGATCGTATTTATTGATGATATTCTAATCTATTCGAGTAATTTGAGTGATCACGCGAGTCATCTTCGAACAGTTTTGCAAACTCTAAGAGACGAGAAATTGTATGCTAAACTGTCGAAATGTGAGTTCTGGTTACAAAAAGTAGTCTTTCTTGGGCATATTATCTCTGGAGATGGCATTTCAGTTGATCCCAGTAAGACAGAGGCAGTGATCAATTGGCTAGACCAAAATCTGTGCCAGAAATTCGAAGTTTTATGGGTCTTGCAGGGTATTACCGACGGCTTATTCAGGATTTCTCGAGTATTGCAAAGCCTATAACTCAATTGACACAGAAAAATGCACCCTTTGTTTGGTCAGAAGCATGTGAGAATAGTTTTCTTGAATTGAAAAAGAGATTAACTACCGCACCAGTGTTAACAATTCCTTTGGGTATTGGTGGATTTGTTGTGTATTGTGATGCATCTCACCAAGGATTGGGGTGTGTATTGATGCAGCGAGATAATGTGATTGCATACGCCTCAATACAGTTAAAACCGCATGAAATTCGATATCCAATACATGATCTTGAGTTGGCAGCCATCGTATTTGCATTGAAAATCTGGCGACATTATCTTTATGGTGAGAAATTCGAAATCTTCTCTGATCATAAGAGTTTGAAGTATTTATTTTCGCAGTCCGAATTAAATATGAGACAACGAAGATGGCTGGATTTATTGAAAGATTTTGATTGTGAGATCAAGTACTATCCAGGGAAATCGAATGCAGCAGCTGATGCTCTAAGTAGGAAGATTTGTGCTTTGTCTTTGACTACGATCGGTGTGTCTAATTTGATAGAAACTTGCTGCATGTCTGGGTATTTATTTGAAACAGAAAGAAAACCAATGAGAATTTGTGCTCTCAGCGCTGAACCCGAATTGTTAGTTCGAATTAAAGAGGCACAGAAAAGAGATGGGAATATACAAAAATCAGTTGAGATGGTAAAATCAGGACATTCATCGGAATATCACATAGATGCTGCTGATAACTTGTATGTGAATAACAGATTTGTTGTTCCCAATATTCCCGATTTAAGACAGCAGATTTTGAGTGAAGCCCATCGAAGCAAATTCAGCATTCATCCTGGTGGCAGGAAAATGTATAATGATTTAAAGAAACACTAAGCAGATTTTGAGTGAAGCCCATCGAAGCAAATTCAGCATTCATCCTGGTGGCAGGAAAATGTATAATGATTTAAAGAAACACTACTGGTGGAAACAAATGAAGTCTGATGTGGCTGAATTTGTTTCAAAGTGTTTGAATTGCCAGCAGGTGAAAGCGGAAAGAAAGAAACCCGCTGGTTTATTATAGAGTCTATGAGTTCCTGAATGGAAATGGGATCATATTTCCATGGACTTTATAACGAAATTGCCAAAATCATCCCGAGTTTGTGATGCAATTTGGGTGATTATCGATAGGATGACAAAATCTGCGTGTTTTATTCCCTATCGAATGACCTATCGACATGATCAAATGGCAGATCTTTATGTTCGAGAAGTGGTAAGACTTCATGGAATACCAAAATCGATTGTCTCTGATAGAGATCCCAGATTTACTTCTCATTTTTGGAGTAGTTTACAACAAGCACTGGGTACGAAACTACATCTAAGCACTGCATACCATCCTCAAACTGATGGGCAATCTGAAAGAACAATTCAGACACTTGAGGATATGCTTAGAGCAGTAGTATTGGATTTTAGTATTTCGTGGCAAGATTCATTACCGCTGGTGGAATTTTCATACAACAACAGCTACCAAATCAGTATATAAATGGCTCCGTTTGAAGCGTTGTATGGAAGGAAGTGTCGTTCACCATTGTATTGGGATGATATATCAGAGGTACCTGAGTTGGGACCAGACTTGATTAGAGAAATGACTGAAAAAGTGAAGTTGATTCAGCAGAGAATGAGAACAGCACAGCATAGACAAACAAAATATGCCAATACCAGACGTAGACCTTTGCATTTTGAAACAGGGGACAGAATATTTTTGAAAATTTCTCCTTTTAGAGGCACAATAAGATTTAGCAAACGAGGTAAATTGTCTCCACGATTCATTGGTCCTTATGAAATTCTGGAGAAGATAGGTGATCTTGCTTATCGACTGGCATTACCTCCATCGCTTTCGGGTATACATGATGTGTTTCATGTATCTATGCTGAGAAAGTATATCCCTGATGCTTCTCATATTATTCCTGCTGAAGAAGCTGAGTTGGATGAAACTCTGAGTTATTTTGAACAACCAATACAAATTCTTGATCGGAAAGACAAACAACTTCGAATGAAGGTAATTCCATTGGTGAAGATTCAATGGAATCGACATGGCGTTGAAGAAGCAACATGGGAAGTGGAAGATGATATGAAACAAAGATTCACTTATCTCTTCCAATAAGGTTAGCTCTTGTTCAGTTTCAATTTTCTCCTTATGTTCCATGTAAATATAGCGATTGCTGATGAGTTCGAGGACGAACTCGAATTTTTGAGGGGGAGAAATGTAATGCCCGAAATAATTAAGAAGATAATTAGTGGATAGATTTTGATGAAGCTGGATTATGAGCTCGGATTTCTTCTGGAAGTGTTGGGTGATTAAGGAACTGTGTATCGTTGAATTGTGCTAAGCGAAGCGACCAGACGAAGCGATTTGATGAAATCATTCAGCAGCAGGTTACTGTAGCAAGTCAATGTGGGTCAACAATACTGTAGCTTGCGACTGGAAGGATTTTGAAATTCAGGCGAAGCGCTAGTGTGTGTTACAGCTGGAAGCAGACGCGCGAATACAAGGATCAACGAGGAAGCGCCACGTGTTGGTTATTGTTACGCACGTGGGAATCAGCAGCAAGAGTTCCTTATGCACCTGCTGGTTTATGTATCTGCTGGTTTATTGAGGTATCGACAGATTTTGAGGATGTAGGTGAGACGTCGTCGTTTTGATATTAAACGCGAACCAGTCGAGGCAAGTATGTGAAATTTGGTTCCAGCTGAGAGAGCAATGCGACATCGTTTTGACTTATGAACAGGAACCTCGATACGAAGTCGTTTGGTATGAATTAGTAACCAGTCGATGGGTTGTTGTATCTGCTGGTTAACCAGTCGGGGGAACTATGCGATGTCGTTTGATTTATAAACAGGAATAGCAATACGTCACCGTTTGAATAAAGTAGCGAAATCAGTCGTTGGAATAGGAGAGCGACCAGCTGTTGGTTTCTATTTATATAGCGGTGATACCAGCTGATGATACGTTACGACGTCGTTGGAATTACTTGTAACGACATCGTTTTAATTTAAAAAGTGTTGCGACTGGATTCTTGTTGCGACTGATTGCTACTACGGCTGGTTGTTGCTTCTACTGTATAACACGAGAATGATATTCGAACAGCAACTGAGGAAGATCAACAGCAGTTAAGGAATCTGTTTATCGTTATCCACTTTCGAAGCGGTGGGAGTATATCCTGTTTGAATACTCAGCATGACACGTGGAATTCGAATTGAACACGTTGGAAATGCTGCAGGAAACCAGAGACCGTTGTCTATAAATAAGATTGAATTCGAAATACTGAGAATATCTTGACTACAGATATCGGACTTTGATTCTGTGACGTTCTCAGGAAGTGTTGAAACAGAGTTGAACACAGAGATTAACGAAGGTATAATTTGACAGAAGAGTCAGGGATTAGATTACTCGAGAATGATATTTCTTGAGTTATCCCGCTGAAATCACATACATGTTTGATTTCTGTTCTTGATTTAGAACTTGAATTGTGTATGTGTCGATCCATCACAGGTAGTGGATCTTTTCTATTTGCATGAGATTGCATATTGAAGAGAATTGAATTGATTCTAATGCCCAGGACTGAGTTGGCCTGATTTTCGAAGCCGGAGATGGTTACGATAGATGAATATTCATGTCAAGATCGGATACGAATCTTGATGGCGTCGAACTGATATGGAATCAATTCTGAGATCAAAGAAGAGAATTAGAATCATTTCATTACATTGCATTTGTTTTACAGTTGATAAACTGTTATGCATTTTATTGTGATTATTCGTACCTGCTGATTATACTGAGATGATTCTCACCGGAGTTTATCCGGCTGTTGTTTTGTTTTGTGTGTGTGCATGAAAACAGGTAGACGAGAGCTGAACTGAGTTGGGCCATGAGTAGTGGGAGCTGGCTAACTAAACGAACCGCAACAATGAAGAAGAACTGTTAGATATCAGCAGTTAGCTTAGCAGTGATATAGTTAGCGATAAGATGGAAACTGGTTTTACTGCTGCTGGTCAGCTGTTGTATTAGCAGACTTCATATGTAATAGCTAATTGTACGGGTTTGTTTTGTTATAAATAAATAGTTTTTGAAACACAATCGTAGTATTGTCTTGTTTCCCAGGACCAGCTGATGGGACTAACTATATAGATAAAAAAAAATGGGTTTCCAGATTTCATCAGTTAAATTCGAAGGTCAAATTAGATGCTAATTAAACTCACATAAGATGAGATTAAAAGATTAATTGTGAGCAGAGAGCCTCACACTTTTAGTGCAGGCTGACGAAGGAGTTTCCCTTCCGGTCGTGGACCTGATTGACGAATCTACAGCCGCCTACCGTGAAGAGCCGGTCTTCTTGTAATTCCGGTTGGAGCCAGGCGCAAGTCGCCAGCAAGGTAACTGACTAAACGCCCTATGAATGGTTCATAGTTTGCAGTAGTTTTATATTGTATTGAATGTTTCCCGGACTAATTTTATTCTTCCGCTGCCTCGCCGGGAGACGGGATCCGGATCCGCCACAGTTCCCCAACAATTTGCACTAACAGGACATGATCAGATTTCACAAATTTAAAAAGCGTCTTATCAACTGTGCCTATAGTGAAATCGCTCAATAAGAAATTTAGACAGTGTATCATACCAAGCTCTGGGTGCTTGCTTAAACCCATATAGAGCTTTATCCAATTTGTAAACGTGATTTGGATATGTATGATAAACGAATCCAGGAGGTTTTGCAACATACACATCCTCTATTAAGATGCTATTAACAAATGCACTCTTAACATCCATTTGAAAAACCTTAAAATTTTTAAATGAAGCATAGGCAAGAAACATGCGGATGGATTCTAATCGGGCTACAGGAGCAAAAGTTTCATCAAAGTCTATTCCTTCCATTTGCCTAAATCCCTGAGCAACTAATCTAGCCTTGTTTCTTGTTACTACTCCATCTTCATTCAGTTTGTTCCTAAAGAGCCATCTAGTTCCTATCACTGAATGATTAGAAGGTCTACGTACAAGTTGCCAAACATTATTTCGCTTAAATTGATTTAGTTCTTCTTGCATTGCATCTACCCATCTTGGGTCTGATATGGCTTCATCTATTTGTTTTGGTTCTATATGTGATATGAATGCTGAATCAAAATGATCATGCATAAGCTGGATTCGTGTGCGAACAGGTGAGTTAATGTTACCTATGACCTGCTCAGGTGGATGATTTCTATTCCACGAAGATCAGATTCAATTGGATTTGCTCCTTGTTCCATTTGAATATCTGGAGGATGATCGATTCTGGATTGGTCGATGTCAATTGATAAGATCTTTGCTCCAGATTCGATGCAAAGACCAGTTGAGATGTGCTCGCATTTTGTGCATCAGATGTCACTTGGGGTGTTGCTGGATCTGTTTGTGCAACATCTTGAGAATTGGTTGCTTCACTTCCAGCAGCTGGCACGCTTGAAGAGATCTGAACCTGCGTTGAGTCAACGTTAGTCAAAATCAGTAACCATTGGGTTACCTGTTAGATCTGTTTGAGCATTGTTGTGCGGTGTGTCCAGTTCTGGTTGTATCTATGCTGAGTATCTTTGTTGTTGTAACGTCCAGAAATCCTATTTACGTTGAATAGAGCGCATGAATAGGGGGGAAACTTCATGTTAGCATGATTTGCATGTCATTTATGTGATTATATGATGATTTTATACTTTACTTTGTGCATGTCACTTTACGGTACGGTTTGAGTCCGGTAAGCGGGGACGAGTCCGGAGACGACCAAATTGAAAATATTTTTATATGTTTTAGCCCTTAGACATATTTTAAAGCAAAAATTTATTATTTTATGCACCATTTCTAAAATAATGAGATTTTATGCACAGTTTTCGAGGGGGACCCGTTTTTCGCCTATACGGGCTATTTTTATGACTTTTAATAAACTTTTAAAATCGAGATGCCATATATTACGAAAATTAAAAGCTTGAAGTCTGAACTTCAAGTATTTTTAAGCATTTTTAATTAGAGGAGGGTTAGTATTGGAATAGGCCTTTTATTTCCTTAATTAAACAAGTTGGAGGGGCCTTTTTGTACACTTTTCACTCACCCTTCTCCACAATTTCGAAAATTAACCTAATCCCTCCCCTCATCAGCCGACTTCAGCCTTCTTCTTCCCCTAGGTGGCCGAAAATTTCAAGTTTTTGGTTGAAACTCAAAGGTGTTGGTCTACTACATTGTCCTCCGCTTCGGTAACGCGTATCTCCAATTCTTTTTCGATCAAGGCATGTTTTATTCTTTCTTTTCTCACCATTTAGATCATAATATACTGTTTTACAAAGATTATGCATGAATTTTATGTGAATGTTTCAGATCTTTACATCCATGACCATGATCATGTATTATTTCATATTGCACCTCACGGATTTTATGGTTTTGTTGCATGGCTTCGGTCAAGTGGATGCTTTAGGGATTATGGCTCGACCTTAGGGGGTTCATGGTGGTCCTAGGGAAGGCTAGAGGTGGTCCATAGAGGGGAATTCAGGTCTGGTCGGCGGAAGAGCCATAGTGGCTCTGGAAGCCCCTCGCGACGCGCGGCATACATCACACTTGGGAAGCCTCGTTTGAACTGTGTGGTCCATGGTTCGGACCAAGGCTGGTCTGGTTAGGACCGGCGGGACCTGGGGGTGGTCCAGCCGACGGGGCTCCGGACATGGTGGCTGGAGCGTGGAGTGCGAACGGCGGGAGTCGCGGGTGGTCGCTGGAGGTGGCGACGTGCATGGCTAGGGTTTGGATGTTGGGTTTGGGAAGATTAGTTTGGGCCGATGGGTTGGTTCAATCGGTCCGGGTCGAGTTGATTAAGTGTCGAGTCAAATATTTTAAGTTCGGTCCGAGTTATTTTATTTTTGGACCGGGTAATTTTATTTTTAAAGTCCGAGTCATTTTTATCGAGTCAAGTCAACTTTTTAAGTCAAAAATTTATTCTTGGTCAAAATGATTTCGGGTCAATGATTTTAAGTCAAAAGTTATTTTAAGTTGTTAAATTTTTAAGTAAATTGGATTTTAAGTCAAATTGTTGGATTTTTGGGCCATCATATTAATTGAGTTTTAAGCCTGTTTTGACGATGTTAGGCCGAGTCCTTCAAATGATTTTAAAAGGGTGGTTCTTGTTGTTGGGCCAAATTTTAAGTTGGGCTTGGTATTATTTAAGTCTAGTGGAGGCTTTGGGCTTAGAGTTAGTGGGCTTAGAGTTAGATGGGCCAAGTTTTTTTAAAGTTGCATTGTGAGACCTGGAAATTGTATTAAGGATAAATTGTTGAATTAATCGAGTTTCGGTGATTTCTGGGGTTTTAGATCATTTTGGATGTTTGGGTTGCATTTTTCGAGTTAAGAATTGTATTTTGAGCATTTCTGGAAATTTTAAGATTTTCGAAATTTTGGGTGAAATCTGGTAAGCTTTGATGACGTCAGCATTACGTGTTTGCCTAGCGTGATGACGTAAGCGTGGCTACTCGAGAGATCTGCTCGGGTTCGTGAGGAATCTGGCCCGCGAGAGGTGAGATCTGGGCGTTTAATGTGTGGCGTGTTTTGCTTGAAACGCCATCGTTTTATGGAGTCTGGTTTGAGAAATCTGGTATAGCGTAGCGTGAGATCTGTTTTGTGTGAGATCTGGTTTTAGCACGGCGTCGTTTTGATTAACGCTTGTGGGAGAGATCTGTCCGCGTGAAGTCTGTTTTGTGTATAGCGTTTTGGTGACAAGATCTCAGCGTGCGACCAGATTTGATGACGTGTGCATTTTCTCCCGTTGCGTTGAGTATCAGCTTTGGTGACGTAAGCAGCTTTCACCGTTATTTTGCCCAAGCTTAGCGTCCAGCCTTTAGCATGTTTTGGTCCCAGTTTCCAGCGTTGGTTTGTGTCCAGATTTCTCCTTGTTTTAGCGCATGTGTTGTTTGTTGAATTGTCGAGAGGTCTATTTTCGTCGGTGGAAATAATTGATCAGATTTCTCGCGCCTATAAATAGAAGCGTTGGCTTCGTTGCTTCTTTTTATCAGATTCCATACTTAGAGAAATTATCAGACTTTCGTTCTCTGTTTCTTCAAACCCTTGTCACTGTTCACCGTAACCTTCTCCGACCATTTCCCGTCGACTCCGACCACCGTTCTTCGCGTTTGAGGTAGCGTTGGACTCCTCTCAAAGAGCTCTTTCATCCTATACCCATCTTGGAAGCTACGATTGTCCCGGGAGAGATCGTGAAGAGGCAGAAGTTTATCCCTGTTCGTGTGTTTGTGCGTGCAGGTAGTTCCCTCGATTTTGTTGGTTAAGATCTCGTTCCTAGTTGTTGTTTGAGCTTCCTGTTAAGATGTTTAAGGATGATAGTTAGCTGGTTGAGTTGTAGCTCCCAGCTGTGTGTTTGGAATTGTTTGGCCGTGAGTTTCTGGGTGTAGGCTGAGATTTGTATGTTGTGTATTTTAGAAGGTTTCGACCAGCTTTCTCGGGCCTTGAATTGTGGTAATTATTGTGCAAAATATAAGGTACGGATTCGAGCTTGTAAATGCAGCATAGGCATGTCTTGAAATAAGATGATAGTTGCTGGTATGATGGCTGTTGCGTTTTCTATCTGTTGGGGGCTGTTATTTGAGAGATGACCGTGTGTTTATATGGTGTATACTTGCTGGTGTTGATGTTTTGTGTATATGTTGATATACTGATATTTCCAGCATGTGCATACACGCATTTTCATCTCCGTCTAGCCATCGTTGTTTCGTTGTTGTTCTGTTTTCTTACCAGGATGCGAGGGCGAGCGGCAGCGTCGTACTCTCATCTTCCCGCTGGGTTATGTTAGCCCCTATGCGCCGAGTGGCTAATTACCACAGTTCATAGGTTGAGCAACAGCGGGGAAGTTGTTTGTGAATCTGGTATGCGGGTGTGTGTCCCGGCGAGTGGCTAGTTACCACACTTGGAACACACCCAGTGGCCACTATCTGTTGCAAAATCCAGTTGAGCTATGCATTGATTTCTTTGGCGTCCATTCTCGGTTGGAGTCATCTGTTGTAGTCCAGCATCCCATGCATAGCATCTACATTTTATTCTTGCTATTATTTGCTGTTTTATAGATGCTCTCCGTACTGGGGTTTGACCCCATGTCCCTCTGGGGCTTGGTTTGTTTCCGTGTTTGTGTATTTGCAGGAAACCCAGGTATTACAGCTGGTCGTGGTTTTAACCCGGCTGGTGGTGCCCCAGGAGGTGGCTAGAGTGTCCCAGTTGCATATAGCATACTTATATATATATGTGTATCAGTTAGCCAGGGGGATGCCCTGCGCTTTGTTGTTGTATCCAGTGTATGGAATATGATACATGTATTGCTGCTATACTTGGTTGTTGTGTTGTTGTTGGATTTTATAACTGAGACATATTTTGAGTACCGCATTATTTTAAATTATATGTTCTAAACCGTCGGGCCTAAAAGCGAAAATTTTACCCACTTTTGATAAGCTTCCGCATGTGTTTGTCTGATTTGAGCACGAGGCCTGACATTTTTGGTATCAGAGCATAAGCTGGGATAAGCTCAATTTCCTTGATCACACTTGAGTCTAGGCACAGTGTTGTGGGTTGCATGTGCTTGACTTATGTGATTACTTGCTGCATATCTCTATGTTATCTATGCTGTATCTGTTTTGTTTGCTTGATCCTGTTGAGTGTTTTCGTAGATGCCGCCTAGACGTCGTGGTAGAAGTAGAGGGCTGTTTCAGGAATCAGGTGGGCAGAACGAGGAGAGGATCAGTCTAGTGCTCCTAGTCGTACTCGTGAGAGTAGTGAGGAGGAGGAGATTGCAGCTATGGCACCTCCGGTTGAGAGGATGGATGTTGTTATCGCTCGATTTCAGAGGATGAGCCCTCCTATCTTCAATGGCGACGAGTCGAGTGAGGATGCTGATTCGTGGCTCCATAGCGTCATTCATCTTTTTGATCGAGCTCAGTATGACGATGATCTCCGGTTGAGGTTGGTGACCTTGTTGTTGAGGAAGGCAGCAGAGCGTTGGTGGCGAGGTGCGTCTAGTACCTTACTGGAGGCTGGAGTTGGTATTACTTGGGACAGTTTTTGTGAGACCTTCAGGAAGGAGTATGTCCCAAATTCGTATGTGGCTGCCCGGGAGCGGGAGTTTGAGTTTCTGGAGCAGGGCTCGATGACTGTGCGTGAGTATGCTCGCAAATTTTCTGCGTTGTTGGCTTATGTTCCGCATGTTGCTGGCCGGGAGAGGGCCAAGAGTACCAGGTTTGTGGAAGGCCTGAATGAAGAATTTTATCAGAGTGTTTTGACAAGAAAGCCCAAGTCGTATGCTGAGGCTGTGGATACTGCTATCCACATTGAGGAAGGCATGAGGAGCCGTCGTACGCGCAGGGCACAAGTAGCGCAGGCTTTGCAGAGTGGGAGACATGTTGGTCAGGGAGCTCAGTCGTCTCAGAGTTCCCAGTCCGCTCATTTTCCTCAGCAGCAGCAGCAGGTGGCTCAGCAGCCTGGTCGTGGTAGGTTTCGACCTCGCGGTCAGAAATTCAAGAAAAAGTCTGGTTCAGGGTCCTCTGGTTCAGGCAGTTCGAGTAGCAGTGGATCTCGGACTGAGTTTTGTGGCTTTTGCGGTGGGAAGCATTCTTCGACGCAGTGTGTAGGTGTGCAGGGTTCCTGCAACCTTTGTGGTCAGTACGGGCATTTTGCGAGAGTGTGTCCGTCAGCTGGATCACAGCAGACCGCGGCCCAGCCTCAGGGTCGTGGGGGTCAGTCTAGGGGCCGTTCGCAGCAGCAGTTTCAGCAGCCCCGTTTTGGTGAGACTCCGTTCAGGCCGTTTCAGCAGCCTGGCCCTTCTCGTTTTGGGCAGTCGTCTCAGCTTTTCTTTCCAGGACCCCAGCATGCTCAGGTTAACGCCTTCACGAGGGAGCAGGCCGAGGAGACACCGAGTCGGGTGATTGGAGGTACATGTCTTGTCTTTGAATTTCCTGCTCGTGTGTTGTTTGACACCGGTGCATCGCATTCGTTTATTTCTGATTCGTTTGTTGTTGAGCATGGTTTATGTACCGTCCCTTTGAGCGATATTGTTTCTGTTTCTACCCCCGGTGGTGTGAACCTGTTCTCGCAAGAGATTTTGTTGGATGATGTGTTGCGTTTTGGTGAGCATGCTTTGTTAGCAAATTTGATTCGTTTGATGCTTTGGGATTTCGATTGTATAGTTGGGATGGATGTGTTGTCAAACTATAGGGCCTCCGTGGATTGCTTCCATGGGATTGTGCGCTTTAGGCCTTTGTCTGGCGAGAAGTGGGACTTCTACGGCCAGGACTCTAGATCGAAGATTCCGTTGGTTTCCGCTATGGAAATGTTCAGTTTACTGTCTTTGGGAAATGCTGGCTTTATGATCTACGCTGTGGATGCGTCTTCTTCTTCAAGCGTTCAGCTTAGCGACGTTCCTGTGGTGCGACACTTTCCCGACGTGTTTTCGGAGGAGATTCCTGGTTTTCCTCCGCGGCGGGAGATATACTTTAGCATAGAGTTGGTGCCTGGCACAGCTCCGATTTCTCGTGCCCCGTATCGTCTAGCGCCTGCGGAGTTGAGAGAGCTCAAGGTTCAGTTAGATGATTTTCTGGAGAAGGGTTTCATACGCCCTAGTATGTCACCATGGGGAGCGCCCATTTTGTTTGTGAAGAAGAAGGATGGCTCAATGCGGATGTGCATTGATTTCCGGCAGCTGAATAAAGCCACTGTGAAGAATAAGTACCCGTTGCCAAGAATCGATGATCTGTTTGATCAGTTGCAGGGTTCTGCGTTTTATTCTAAGATTGATCTTCGTTCCGGGTACCATCAACTTAGAGTGAGGGAACAAGATGTCGTGAAGACTGCGTTCCGTACGAGGTACGGACATTTTGAATTTTTAGTGATGCCGTTTGGGTTGACCAACGTGCCTGCAGTCTTTATGGATCTGATGAACCGAGTTTTTAGAGAGTTCATAGACCAATTTGTGATTGTTTTTATTGACGACATCTTGGTTTACTCGAAGACTCCGAGAGAGCACAAAGAGCACTTGGAAATGGTTCTTCATAGGTTGAGGGAGCAGCAGTTATATGCGAAGTTCTCCAAGTGCGAGTTCTGGTTGGAACGTGTAGTATTTCTGGGTCATGTCATTTCAGCGGATGGCATTTCTGTGGATCCCAGTAAAGTGGATGCTGTTTTGAACTGGGAGCGACCGAGAAATGTGTCTGAGATTCGCAGCTTCTTAGGTCTGGCTGGTTATTACCGTCGCTTTATTGAGGGGTTCTCTTCTATAGCAAAGCCGATGACCCAATTGACCCAGAAGGATAAACGGTTTGTTTGGACTGAGCAGTGTGAGAATGCGTTTCAGCTGCTCAAGTAAAAGTTAACTACTGCGCCTGTGTTGGATTTGCCGTCCAGATCAGGTGGTTTTGTTGTTTGTTCTGACGCTTCGCTTAATGTATTGGGTTGTGTGTTGATGCAGAATGGTCGAGTCATTGCGTATGCCTCGCGGCAGCTGAAACCGCACGAGATTCATTACCCAGTTCATGATTTGGAGTTAGCAGCGGTAGTCTTTGCGTTAAAGATCTGGCGTCACTACCTGTATGGCAAGCAGTTTGTGGTGTACTCCGACCACAAAAGTTTGCAGTATCTGTTTTCGCAGCCTGATTTGAACATGAGACAGCGTCGGTGTATGGAGCTGCTAAAAGACTTTGATTGTGAGATTAAATACCAGCCTGGGAAGTCGAACGTAGTGGCCGATGCTTTGAGCAGGAAGGCTAGTGAGATGCTTGCTTCGTTGTACATCTCTAAGGATCAAGAGCATCTTAACACTACGGGTTGGAGATTCTACCCGGCTGAAGATTGTGTGATGGTTTTATCGTTCCAAGTGGAACCTCAAATTGTCTCTAGCATTCGAGCAGCTCAGAGGACCGATCCGTCTATACATGAGTTGAAATTGAAAGTCAGGGCTGGCGAACTTGAGGATTATTCCATCTCGTCCGATGATTGCTTGAGGTTTCGTGGCAGGTTGGTTGTGCCTAACCTCATTGATTTGAAGGAGGAAATCCTTCGAGAATCACATTGCAGCAGACATAGTGTCCATCCTGGTTCACGGAAGATGTACCATGCTTTGAAGCCGCACTTTTGGTGGGCTGGCCTAAAGAGTGACGTGGCTGGTTTCGTTGCTCGTTGTTTGAATTTCCAGATGGTAAAGGCCGAAAGGATGAGACCTGGTGGTCTGTTGCAGAGTTTAGAGGTGCCCCAATGGAATTGGGAGCACATTGCAATGGATTTTGTGACGCATTTGCCTCGTTCTAGCCGAGGATGCGATGCTGTTTGGGTAGTTGTAGACCGTTTGTCGAAGTCTGCACACTTCATTCCCTATGGTATGACCTTCTCGTTGAAGAAGATGGCGAAGCTGTACGTTGATTTTGTTGTTAGATTGCACGGTGTGCCTGTTTCAATCGTGTCTGACCGTGATCCGAGGTTTACTTCCACGTTTTGGAAGAGTTTGCAAACAGCTTTGGGCACTAGATTGGCTATGAGTACCGCGTATCACCCCCAGACAGATGGCCAATCTGAACAAACTATCCAGACGTTGGAGGATATGTTGCGTGCTGTTGTGTTGGATTTCGGAGGTAGTTGGCAAGACGCGTTGTCTATGGTCGAGTTTTCGTATAATAACAGCTACCAAGTGACGATTGGCATAGCGCCTTTTGAGGCTTTGTATGGCTGCAAGTGCAGATCGCCAGTGTGTTGGGAAGAAGTGGGGGAGAAGCAGCTATCTGCCCCTGACTTTGTGCAGCAAATGAAAGATCATGTGGATCTTATTAGACAGCGGATGAAGGCTGCCCAGGATCGCCAAGCCAGTTATGCGAATAAGAGGCGTCGACCTCTTGAGTTTCAGGTTGGTGATCGTGTATTTCTTAAGGTTTCTCCGTTTCGCAGTGTGATGCGCTTTGGACGCAAGGGAAATTTAGCCCCTCGTTACGTTGGCCCATATGAGATCGTAGATAAGATTGGCCCTTTGGCGTACCGTTTGTTGTTGCCGTCTGAGTTGTCTTCTCTGCATGACGTCTTTCACGTTTCTATGTTGAGGAAGTACGAGCCAGATCCGTCTCATGTGCTTGGAACTGACGAGGTAGAGCTAGATCAGTCGTTGGGCTACCAGGAGTACCCTTTGCAGATCCTTGGCAGAAAAGAGAAACAGTTGAGGAATAAGACCATTCCGTTGGTAATGGTGCAGTGGAGCAAGCATGGAAGAGATGAAGCTACGTGGGAGCTGGAAGAAAAGATGCAGCGCGAATGACCGCATCTGTTTGAGTAGCTGTTGAGCTAAATTTCCAGTAGTTGTAGTTTCTGGGTGTATTTTCTTCCCTAGTTGTGCTAAATTGTTTGCTCAGTTATCTTGAACTCTTGGCCTGTGTTAGGCGAGTTCCTGTTTTGTACCTTACTACTGTGATTTTAGTAGTTGAATTGTTGTTTGATTTCGAGGACGAAATCCTTTTTAGTGGGGGAGAAATGTGAGACCTGGAAATTGTATTAAGGATAAATTGTTGAATTAATCGAGTTTCGGTGATGTCTGGGGTTTTAGATTTCATTTTGGATATTTGGGTTGCATTTTTCGAGTTAAGAATTGTATTTGGAGCATTTCTGGAAATTTTAAGATTTTCGAAATTTTGGGTGAAATCTGGTAAGCTTTGATGACGTCAGCATTACGTGTTTGCCTAGCGTGATGACGTAAGCGTGGCTACTCGAGAGATATGCTAGGGTTCGTGAGGAATCTGGCCCGCGAGAGGTGAGATCTGGGCGTTTAATGTGTGGCGTGTTTTGCTTGAAACGCCGTCATTTTATGGAGTCTGGTTTGAGAAATCTGGTATAGCGTAGCGTGAGATCTGTTTTGTGTTATTTTCTCCCATTGCGTTGAGTATCAGCTTTGGTGACGTAAGCAGCTTTCACCGTTATTTTGCCCAAGCTTAGCGTCCAGCCTTTAGGGTGTTTTGGTCCCAGTTTCCAGCGTTGGTTTGTGTCCAGATTTCTCCTTGTTTTAGCGCATGTGTTGTTTGTTGAATTGTCGAGAGGTCTGTTTTCGTCGGTGGAAATAATTGATCAGATTTCTCGTGCCTATAAATAGAAGCGTTGGCTTCGTTGCTTCTTTTTATCAGATTTCATACTTAGAGAAATTATCAGACTTTCGTTTTCTGTTTCTTCAAACCCTTGTCACTGTTCACCGTAACCTTCTCCGGCCATTTCCCGTCGACTCTGACCACCGTTCTTCACGTTTGAGGTAGCGTTGGACTCCTCTCAAAGAGCTATTTCATCCTATACCCATCTTGGAAGCTACGGTTGTCCCGGGAGAGATCGCGAAGAGGCAGAAGTTTATCCCTGTTCGTGTGTTTGTGCATGCAGGTAGTTCCCTCGATTTTGTTGGTTAAGATCTCGTTCCTAGTTGTTGTTTGAGCTTCCTGTTAAGATGTTTAAGGATGATAGTTAGCTGGTTGAGTTGTAGCTCCCAGCCGTGTGTTTGGAATTGTTTGGCCGTGAGTTTCTGGGTGTAGGCTGAGATTTGTATGTTTTGTATTTTAGCAGGTTTCGACCAGCTTTCTCGGGCCTTGAATTGTGGTAATTATTGTGCAAAATATAAGGTACGGATTCGAGCTTGTAAATGCAGCATAGGCATGGCTTGAAATAAGATGATAGTTGCTGGTATGATGGCTGTTGCGTTTGCTATCTGTTGGGGGCTGTTATTTGAGAGATGACCGTGTGTTTATATGGTGTATACTTGCTGGTGTTGATGTTTTGTGTATATGTTGATATAATGATATTTCCAGCATGTGCATACACGCATTTTCATCTCCATCTAGCCATCGTTGTTTCGTTGTTGTTCTGTTTTCTTACCAGGATGCGAGGGCGAGCGGCAGCGTCGTACTCTCATCTTCCCGCTGGGTTATGTTAGCCCCTATGCGCCGAGTGGCTAATTACCACAGTTCATAGGTTGAGCAACAGCGGGGAAGTTGTTTGTGCATCTGGTATGCGGGTGTGTGTCCCGGCGAGTGGCTAGCTACCACACTTGGAACACACCCAGTGGCCACTATCTGTTGCAAAATCCAGTTGAGTTATGCATTGATTTCTTTGGCGTCCATTCTCGGTTGGAGTCATCTGTTGTAGTCCAGCATCCCATGCATAGCATCTACATTTTATTCTTGCTATTATTTGCTGTTTTATAGATGCTCTCCGTACTGGGGTTTGACCCCATGTCCCTCTGGGGCTTGGTTTGTTTCCGTGTTTGTGTATTTGCAGGAAACCCAGGTATTACAGCTGGTCGTGGTTTTAACCCGGCTGGTGGTGCCCCAGGAGGTGGCTAGAGTGTCCCAGTTGCATATAGCATACTTATATATATATGTGTATCAGTTAGCCAGGGGGATGACCTGCGCTTTGTTGTTGTATCCAGTGTATGGAATATGATACATGTATTGCTGCTATACTTGGTTGTTGTGTTGTTGTTGGATTTTATAACTGAGACATATTTTGAGTACCGCATTATTTTAAATTATATGTTCTAAACCGTCGGGCCTAAAAGCGAAAATTTTACCCACTTTTGATAAGCTTCCGCATGTGTTTGTCTGATTTGAGCACGAGGCCTGACATGCATGATGTTATGAAACGCATGCATCATGAAAGTTTAAGTTTTGTTAAGGCATGAAGGAAAAATATTTTGAGGGATTGAAGTATTGTGGGACAAAGTTTAATGATGGGAGTTAGCCTTGCAGCCGGGCCCGGATCCCCTGTTTTAATGTATGAGCTTATGGATCCATGTGTGACATCATGGTGAAGTGGCAGCACAAAGGTGTGACATATAGGGATCCTCGTGTGACATCGAGGTGAACCAAACCGCCACGTACGTTGGTTTATAGATTGATCAATCGAATTATGGCTCTCATTTCATGGATACGACTCACATGTTCTTTTAAGTTATGTTATGGTTATGCCATGCCTTAATATTTATGTTATACGATGAAGTATGTACGACTGTATTATGTTTCGAGGTTTTAAGATCTTTTAAGCACGCATGTCATGAAATTATGTTCCTATAATTATGTGCCTGCATGTGGTTTTATTATATGTACCTTGTTATTAGTGGATAGAGCATGCTGGGCCTTTAGACTCACTAGGTTTAAATGGTGCAGGTGAGCATGATGCTGAATTTACTCCGACCGGCGGTGAGGACGTCTGATGCTCCGCTGCGGCTGTTACCCCGTGACCACTCAGTTTATTTTATGCCTTTGCTTTTAGACATGTTCAGTTTTCCGCAAACAATTTTTAAATACTCTAATTTTTATGTTAGCTTGTGCGATGTGAATTGAGGATATTTTGCAGTTAGTTTTGAACGGACGTTGAGATGTTATATTTTTAAGGCTTTAAGTTATGCTTTTTATTTATAATGAATCGTTTTTACACATCTGCTTTAAAAAAAAAATAATTTTTTTAGAGGTTTAGTAAGTTTCAACTTGGAATCAGAGCGGTGGTTCTGGTGGGGTACTAGCCTACTGCGTGGAGCTCGGAAGTCGCACTGCCAGTCTCTGAGTCTAGGCTTTTATGATTTATGTTTATGTTTGCATGCTGCATGTTTATCTTTTCTTTAGTTTTACCTTAGATTTAAAGGGTTAGACGCCTAGTCATGCACTTAAATTTACGCAAAGGGGTTTTGTTTGCCAGTATGCCTCCTCGATGTTTTAGAGAGCAGCAGCAGGATGACGTCACGCCTCCTCCTCCTCCTCCACCACCCCAGATGACGCCGTTTGAGAGGGCTAACGTGGAGATGTTATCTGGGATTACCAGATTACTGGAGAGACAGTCGGAGCGACCCGGAAAGTTGCACGAGGAGGACGTCGCAGAGAGGTTCCGCAAGCAGGGACCTAAGGAATTTTCTGGCACCACTGATCCGCTCATTGCTGAGGAGTGGATCCGATCACTGGAGACCATATTTGCCTACATGGGTCTCCCGGATGCTGATAAGGTTAGATGTGCTATCTTCATGATGAGAGGAGACGCAACTCTTTGGTGGGAGAGCGCAGTGGTTGGCTTTAGTACTGGAGAGCCTGTCGTGGGAGAGATTCAAGGTGTATTCTATGAGAAGTATTTCACTGCAGACGCCCGGAGCCAGTTGATTCGGGAGTTCATGAGTCTCCGCCAGGGAGACAGGTCGGTTGCTGAGTATGTGAGACTTTTTGTTTGAGAGGGCTAACGTGGAGATGTTATCTGGGATTACCAGATTACTGGAGAGACAGTCGGAGCGACCCGGAAAGTCGCACGAGGAGGACATCGCAGAGAGGTTTTGCAAGCATGGACCTAAGGAGTTTTCTAGCACCACAGATCCGCTCGTTGCTGAGGAGTGGATCCGATCACTGGAGACCATTTTTGCCTACATGGGTCTCCCGGACGCTGATAAGGTCAGATGTGCTATCTTCATGATGAGAGGAGACGCAGCTCTTTGGTGGGAGAGAGCAGTGGTTGGCTTAGTACTGGAGAGCCTGTCGTGGGAGAGATTCAAGGCGGTATTCTATGAGAAGTATTTCACTGCAGACACTCGGAGCCAGTTGATTCTTGAGTTCATGAGTCTCCGGCAGGGAGACAGGTCGGTTGCTGAGTATGTGAGACTTTTTGAGCGGGGGTGTCACTTTGTGCCCTCGATCTCGCTTTATGGAGAGCGAGAAGTTGAGGCAGTTCACTGATGGACTGAGACCTGACATCCGCCACGATGTCAACATGGCGGACGTGACTACCCATATGGCGGCAGTGAACAGGTCTTACCGGTTCGAGAGGGACCGGAAGGACATGAGGGAGGACTATCAGAGGATGAGGCAGATGCATCCGCCCGTCAGGGGCCAGTCTTTGCATCCACCAGCGAAGAGACCATTTCAGGGGCCTTCTAAAGGCCCAACTCAGCAGGGTCAGCAGCCGCTTAGACCACAGGGCCAGCAGAGGCCACAGCAGCAGGGGCCAGTGCCCCTAAGCCCGGAGGATTTCCGACCTGCAAGGAGTGCAACAAGCAACATTCCGGACAGTGCATGGCAGGATCAGGTAAGTGCTTTCATTGCAAGGAACCGGGACACATTTCCAGAGATTGCCCGAAGAAGAGACAGACCACGGGTCGTGTATTTGTGATGCAGGCAGAGGCGGCAGACCCGGATAGTACCTTACTTACGGGTATTACTCTTTAGGATTTCCGCGATTTCTTTGATTTTTTTTTGAGTTTAGTGTTTGCTGTTAACAGATTTCATGCTGAGTAGAACACTACGAGGAGATTCATGCCTTAGATTGGTTGAACTTATTGGAACTGTATGCCTTCTAGGACTTCTATGCGATCTTGGATAATAGGGATAGCTAACTTAGATTATGTGTTAGGCACCTGAATTACTTGTTGAGACCTAGTTTAACTGTAAATGCGTGCTTGTGTGATGTTTCCGTTTCAGGCTAGATTCGTGTGCTTGGTGTCACTACCCTTGCATTATTTGACTCAGGGGCGACCCACTCGTTTATTTCGAGTGCTTTCACACAGAGGATGGGTATTACATCGGAGAGCTTGGGTATGGCTCTCGCAGTGACGGTCCCGTCAGGAGAGGAGCTGACGACGACCATAGTGGTTCAGGGATTGATGATGATGTTCCAGGATCATACAGTCCAAGCTGATTTAGTTGTGTTGCCGATGTCGGGATTCGATCTCATCCTAGGCATGGATTGGTTGACGGAGTTTGGAGCGGTGATTGACTTCCAGAGGAGGTCAGTGACGATCAAGCCACCAGGGCAAGAGGCTTTCGTTTTTGAGGCGACGAGGAGACATCGGAAGCCCAGATTTGTATCTTTCTTACAGGCCAGGAAGCTGGTTGATCACGGAGGTTAGGCGTTCTTGGCCAGTGTTACTGCTTCAGGGGATTCAGCAGGCCCTTCGTTGTCTGATGTGGAGGTAGTCAGGGACTTCGCAGATGTTTTCCCCGACGATGTCGTAGGAGTTCCACCAGAGAGAGAGGTGCTTACAGGCCAGGAAGCTGGTTGATCACGGAGGTTAGGCGTTCTTGGCCAGTGTTACTGCTTCAGGGGATTCAGCAGGCCCTTCGTTGTCTGATGTGGAGGTAGTCAGGGACTTCGCAGATGTTTTCCCCGACGATGTCGTAGGAGTTCCACCAGAGAGAGAGGTGGAGTTTTCTATTGAGCTGATGCCAGGTACAGTGCCTATCTCTAAGGCACCGTATCGTCTAGCTCCTACCTAGATGAAGGAGTTGAAGGAGCAGATTCAGGAGTTTCTTGACAAGGGGTTCATTCGCCCTAGTTTTTCTCCATCTGGCGCGCCAGTGCTATTCGTGAAGAAGAAGGACGGTAGCATGAGGTTGTGTATTGACTACTGGGAGTTGAACAGGGTTACCGTGAAGAACAGATATCCACTCCCGAGGATTGATGACTTATTCGATCAGTTGCAGGGAGCTTCAGTGTTCACGAAGATTGATCTGAGATCTGGCTATCATCAGCTGAGAGTTAGAGAGGAGGACGTGTCCAAGACTGCTTTTCGGACACGCTACGGCCACTACGAGTTCTTGGTTATGCCGTTTGATCTAAAGAACGCCCAGCGATTTTCATGGATCTGATGAACAGGGTATTCAGGAAGTATCTACACCAGTTCATCATTGTGTTCATCGACGACATTCTGATCTATTCGAGGAGCTTTTAGGAGCATAGGCAGCACTTGCAGACAGCTTTTCAGACTCTGAGGGAGCACAAGTTATACGCCAAGTTCAGCAAGTGCGAGTTTTGGCTGGAGCAGGTGGCTTTCTTAGGGCATATTGTGTCGAGAGATGGGATTTCTGTTGACCCATCGAAAGTGGAGGCAGTGCAGAACTGGGGGATTCCGAAGAATGCAGCGGATAGTTTCTTGGGCTTGGCAGGTTACTATTGCAAATTCATCAAGGGCTTCTCCTCAATTTCAGTGCCCTTGACAGCTTTGACCAAGAAGAATGCGAAGTATGTGTGGAGCACCGACTGTCAGAGGAGCTTTGATCAGCTGAAGGAGGCCCTTACTTCAGCACCAGTATTAGCTATGCCAGTGGACCACGAGGAGTTTGTGGTTTATACAGATGCTTCTTTGAGAGGGTTAGGTGCAGTTCTGATGCGGGGAGGTTAGGTTATTGCGTATGCGTTGAGGAAGCTGAAGAATTATGAGCAGAACTATCCTACGCACGATCTGGAACTTGCAGAAGTAGTGTTCGCACTGAAGATTTGGAGGCACTATTTGTACGGCGAGAAGTGTCAGATTTTCACCGACCATAAGAGCCTCAAGAACTTCTTCACCCAGAAGGAGCTGAATATGAGGCAGCGCAGATGGCTAGAGTTGGTGAAGGACTATGACTGTGACATTAGATACCATCCGGGTAAGGCTAATGTGGTAGCAGATGCTTTTGAGCCAGAAGACTTCAGTGATGGCATGTTAATCAGTTGAGCGACCACTGCAGACCGAGATTCAGAGATTTGGGTTGGAGTTTTATTCAGGAGGCTGTGCACCTAGCCTCGCAACACTCACAGTTCAGCCGACTCTTCGAGATCGGATTAGGGACGGCCAGGCTGCAGATGAGAAGTTACAGCAGTGGAGACAAAGAGACGAGGCTAGAGGACGAGGTTTGTACACAGTCGAGGATGGGATTACTCGTTTCAGGGGTCGCATGTGGGTACCCAATACTGAGCAGTTGAGAGCTGAGATCTTATCATAGGCCCATGCATCGACGTATTCCATTCACCCAGGGAGTACGAAGATGTACAGGGATTTGCAGACACTTTACTGGTGGCCATGGATGAAGAGAGATATCGGACGATTTGTATCAGAGTGTTTGACCTGTCAGCAGGTCAAGGCAGAGCACCAGCGACCCGCAGGGTTGCTACAACCACTCCCTATCCCTGAGTGGAAATGGGAGAACATCAAGATGGATTTTGTGGTTGGATTACCCAGGAGTCCCATAGGCTTTACGGTGATTTGGGTGATTGTGGATCGACTCACCAAGTCCGCACACTTTCTACCGGTGAAGACCACTTTCACATTGACTCAGTATGCAGAGCAATACATTAGAGAGATTGTCAGGCTGCATGGCATACCAGTCACTATGTGAAGACCACTTTCACATTGACTCAGTATGCAGAGCAATACATTAGAGAGATTGTCAGGCTGCATGGCATACCAGTCACTATTATGTCAGATAGGGATTCCAGGTTTACGTCTGCGTTTTAGAGGACCTTACACGCTGCATTGGGGACCAAGCTATCATTCAGTACGGCTTTTCACCCGCAGACAGACGGTCAGTCGGAGAGAGTCATCCAGATTCTAGAGGATTTATTGAGAGCTTGCGTGATAGATTTCCAGGGTACGTGGGATTCTAGGTTGCCCTTGGTAGAGTTCACGTACAATAACAGTTTTCAGGCATCGATTGGGATGGCTCCTTATGAGGCTTTGTACGGGAGGAGGTGTAGGTCTCTCGTGCATTGGGATGAGGTTGGCGAGAGGATTTTGACTGGACCAGAGATGGTACAGCAGACAGCAGATATTGTGACCAGGATACGAGATCGGATGAGGATAGCTCAGAGTCGTCAAAAGAGTTATGCTGATCGTAGACGAAGAGATCTGGAGTTGGAAGTAGGAGACCATGTATTTGTGAGGATATCGCCCATGAAGGGCGTGATGTGCTTTGGCCGGAGAGGCAAGCTCAGTCCGAGGTCCATTGGACCGTTTGAGATCTTGGAGAGGGTCGGTACGTTAGCATATCGCGTAGCACTACCACCCAGTCTGTCAGCAGCGCATAACGTGTTCCATATTTCGATGTTACGGAAGCACGTCCCGAACCCATCTCATGTGCTGGATTTTGAGCCGCTTCAGTTGGCACCAGACTTATCTTTTGAGGAGCGACCAGTTCAGATCTTAGCGCGAGAGGAGCACATACTTAGAGCGCGGAGGATTCCGATGGCGGAATCACTCGGCAGATGAGGCTACCTAGGAGATCGAGGCCGATATGCGGATGCGCTATCCAAAGCATTTCGGTACGTAACTTAATTTTGGGGACGAAATTTCTTTAAGGGGGGGAGAGTTGTAATCCCCAGAAAATCCTATTTACGTTGAATTGAGCGCATGACTAGGGGGAAAACTTCATGTTAGCATGATTTGCATGTCATTTATGTGATTATATGATGATTTTATGCTTTACTTTGTGCATGTCACTTTACGGTACGGTTTGAGTCCGGTAAGCGGGGACGAGTCCGGAGACGAACAAATTGAAAATATTTTTAAATGTTTTAGCCCTTAGACATATTTTAAAGCAAAAATTTATTATTTTATGCACCATTTCCAAAAAAATGAGATTTTATGCACAGTTATCGAGGGGGACCCGTTTTTCGCCTATACGGGCTATTATTATGACTTTTACTACACTTTTAAAATCGAGAGGCCATATATTACGAAAATTAAAGGCTTGAAGTCTGAACTTTAAGTATTTTTAAGCCTTTTTAATTAGAGAAGGGTTAGTATTGGAATAGGCCTTTTATTTCCTTAATTAAACAAGTTGGAGGGGCCTTTTTGTACACTTTTCACTCACCCTTCTCCACAATTTCGAAAATTAACCTAATCCATCCCCTCATCAGCCGACTTCAGCCTTCTTCTTCCCCTAGGTGGCCGAAACTTTCAAGTTTTTGGTTGGAACTCAAAGGTTTTGGTCTACTCCATTGTCCTCCGCTCCGGTAATGCGTATCTCCACTTCTTTTTCGATCAAGGCATGTTTTATTCTTTATTTTCTCACAATTTAGATCATAATATACTGTTTTACAAAGATTATGCATGCATTTTATGTGAATGTTTCAGATCTTTACATCCATGACCATGATAATGTATTATTTCATATTGCACCTCACGGATTAGATGGTTTTGTTGCATGGCTTCGGTCAAGTGGATGCTTTAGGGATTATGGCTCGACCTTAGGGGGTTCATAGTTGTCCTAGGGACGGCTAGAGTGTTAGAGTAGATGCCCAACTAGCCAACTTGTGGCGTGTGGGTTTATAGACTCTTGTATGAAACAATCTTTATATATGATATTCGCATTTATTATATGGCATTCCTTACTTTCATTGTATGTATGATGATTTACAATTGCGTTGAGTAAAGACCTAGAATTCACTGAAGCGTATGTTAGATGTGATAGTGGGTATGACGAATATCATGAAACACATCCAATAGTCGCTGTGTATTCTGAACATGTTCCTAGTCGATTGGGCCGTCAAAATGAGGATAAGGCCGCCCGAGTTAGAGACTAGTATCTGCGATGCAAAGTATCATGTTTCATTGGTAGGAAACATTGTGATGTTCTGAGCATGCAGATAGATAGTGACCTGGTGATCTATCGAACTACCCTCGTTCAGACTTTCCAAGTGGTTACCATTTGTCGAGTGGATAAGTCCGAGGTCTTGGTTGTACTGATTAGTCCTCACGACTCGAAACGTCATTGAGACTCTACATGATAGGCGTCTCACTTTGACCCGTTTTCCGACTCACTTGGGGTCATAAGGCGTCGGGATTGGGTGAGACCCCGATGCATGTAGGAGTCGATGCATCGTTGTCGAGGATTCACCGTTCGCAGACATGCGTGGATATCCTATGCTATCTGAGGGGATAATAGTGTATAAATCTCTGGCCAGAGTACTAGAAGTGTTTTAGGTAAATATGTTTACCTAGTTACACTCGCGATGTCAATATTCGATCTCCAAGATGTATGCATAGCTATCGGATCTATAGCGACTCTCGATTTACCAATGGTCGTTGATCTGATCGGGATATATGGATTGAAAGGACCGTACTGTACGCTAACCATGACCAACTGGTTCTTGCAGGTACTATCAGTGATACCTAGGGGATCATGGGGCGATGTTGCTATATCTGAGGGGATAATAGTGTATAAATCTCTGGCCAGAGTACTAGAAGTGTTTTAGGTAAATATGTTTACCTAGTTACACTCGCGATGTCAATATTCGATCTCCAAGATGTATGCATAGCTATCGGATCTATAGCGACTCTCGATTTACCAATGGTCGTTGATCTGATCGGGATATATGGATTGAAAGGACCGTACTGTACGCTAACCATGACCAACTGGTTCTTGCAGGTACTATCAGTGATACCTAGGGGATCATGGGGCGATGTTGCTAGACGCTTTACCATGATCCGATGGGCAAGTCCGGAATTGTGATTCCGAAGCCACAATGGTTGTGGGCCCACGGCTAGCTGTATCCCTGAACCATTGAGGGTCACACAAGTACTGGATTCGAGATTCCCGCACGGATACTCAGCTCAATGTGTTGAGCATACGAAGAGGATTTTGGGAGTGCGACTTCCCAAAAGGTCAACAGAGGTCAAATCGTGATTTGCCGATGTTGAGGGGCAAAACGGTCATTTTGCGATTTAGGGTTAGATGATCTGAAAATTTTTTTTTCACATCATAACATTCAGTTTTGGAAACTGAGTCGATCGGTCCGATCTGATCGACGATCGGAGTTACGATGAAGTCGCGGCAATGGATATCGTCATTTGGACCCGGGCCCGATGGGCCGGTCCAAGTCCATTGTTAGTCTACTTAATGTAGACTTAAGGACTTTAATCAACACTCAATACAATTAACTAACAACTCAACCCTAAACCTAGCATCAACGGCCGGCCCTCTCCTCTCTACAAGCCGCCACCGCCGCCGCCTCTTCGCCGGAATTTGTTCCGGCCAATTTGACGAGGAGAATCCGTCCGCACAGATCTTGTCACGCCTTCTAGTGTAGGGTGACGAAGGAGTCTCGTATCCGGTCGTGGACCGGATTGGCGTTATCTACCGCAATCTACCGTGAATAGGGTGACGAAGGAGTCTCGTATCCGGTCGTGGACCGGATTGGCGTTATCTACCGCAATCTACCGTGAAGAGCCGACGTTATTGTAACTACGGTTGGAGCCAGGCACAAGTACCAGCAAGGTAGTGTTTTGAACACCCTATGAATGACATTAATTGTTTTTGTAATTTTATCGTATTGATCACTTCCCGGACATGTTTTTCTGTTCTTCCGCTGCCTCGCCGGGGGGCGCGATCCGGATCCCAATAGTGGTATCAGAGCCATGGTTTTTCGGATCTGATCAATATGATATTGCCTGAATTGTGTATAATGTTGAATGTTTCAGAATCGAACATCTAAAATTTTTGAAGGATGGCCGAGCGCCGCCGCGCATGGCGGCGCCCCACCGCACGCACGTGCGCGCGCGGGATTGATCGCTGGCCGCGCAATGGCTAGCAACCTCCGGCCGAGACATGCCGCCCCTCCGCGCGAGTGATTGCGCCACTGGCTGTCGTGCCTTCACGCTTGGATGCGCCACCCGTTGGCCGCTGTCCCGTGAAGCGTCGCGCGGCCGATGGCTGTTTGTCGCGCATAGATTGCGCGCTTGGTGGCCGGATCGTTGCGCCGCGTGCGCCGCTCCTCGCGAGCGACAATCTTCGCTGCCCGCGCGATCGTCGCACATGGTGGCCGGACGATTCGACGCTTGCGGCGCGCAGGTTGCGAGATGGTGCGCGACGTCGCGCGCGATGATGATGCTCGATGGCGCGGCGTCGCGAGACACCGCGTACGCCCTTGCGGCGCGCATGTTTTTCGTGGCGTAAAATATGATTTTAATTATGAAATATGATTTTATAATGAAATATGATTTTGTTGATTAAAATTTGTTTTTATTGGCAAAATACGATTTTATTATAAAATACGATTTCGTAATTAGAATATGATTTTACGATAAATAATTAGATTATTTAAATTATGCATGTTAATTATATTAATTGCATGATTGGGGTGATCGAGAGCCGTGCCCAATTTGTTAGGTGTATGCAATAGGTTTTGTATGATTTCGGTGTTGTAATATATTTTGATCATCATTTAAAGTGGGCCTGTTTGTGGCCCGTTCCCACCCCTTGATAAATGTGTCCCTTATCTATCATAGTAAATTTAAATGTAAAATTACTAGATTTAGTGGGAGGACATCCGAAGACGGTGGACGATGACGATCAAGATATTGAAGACCGAAGATCTGTAAAACCGGAAAGCTTTGTAATAGGATTGCATTGCATATTGCATTACCCCTAGGATTGGACCCAGGTCCGTGACTGAAAACCACGGACCGCATAGCTCTCGCGTTCGATCATCCCAATATTTGTTTATATATGTTGATATATAGATTAATTGAATCTGCATGTTGCATGTTTAAATTAAATTTAAATATACATGAGACCAAATTTTTCAAAAATAAAATCCCTCGTTTTAAATATGATTTAAAACTTATATCAAGATAAAATGCTTATTCGATAAACTAAAAGGGTATTTAAATTTTTTTAAATTAACCCTACCTTCCATCAACAATGGTTGTACGTCGATGCTACCCGTATACATGGCCCAACTCATATTATTGAGGGGGTCATGTATGCCGGAAAGCTGTCCACGTCATTGACAACAGTTGTGAGTCTGGTGGAACTCCCTTTAACGTTGGCTCATATTATTGGGGACGTTAAGGGGACCGTCCTTCACGACTCAACATTGATGGGTCAATCTTGACACGTGATAGTAAACGGCGTCATATTATTGTGCCCTTACTGGACGTGAGGTGAATACATGGAGATTGCACCGGCTGCAATCGGAAACTACCTTTTGGGGGTCATGGATGACTGATATTATTCGGGTCCATGATCGCTTGATTGGGCTCCGTGTACCCACTAAAGAAACCTGTTTTCTCGATTTCATTAGAGGGTGGTGAAATCGTTAAAATAGTGGGAGGGTAATTCATAAAACTAAATGACCATGTTTTATGTCTTAGCGTTTATTTTTATATAGTCAGTAATGCATGTCTGTTTTCTTTTCAGTATAACTGCTTTATAAAATGGTTTCGATGAAAAACCCGTTCGCTGCTATACTAGATAGCAACAGGTTCACCGGTCTGAACTACCAAGACTGGCTCCGCAACCTTAATCTTGTATTGGGTTCGGAGAAGCTCCTCTATACGATAGAGAAGTCCACTCCGGAGGAAACCCCTGCCGATATCAGCCCTGAGGAGCTGATTACGCTTAACCAATAGCGTGACGACGAAGTTAAAGCTCGATGCTATGTGATGGCATCGATGTCAAATGAAATGCAACGGCGCTTTGAGAAGACAAAGTATGCCTCTGCCATACTCTTTCATCTCAAGGAACTGTACGGGGAGAAATCTCGACATGAGAGGTTCACGGCTGTCAAGGAGCTGATGACGAGCCGCATGCGCGATGGGACTTCGGTCCGCGAGCATGGGGTTTGTATGATTAGGCTCGTTGAAAATGTCGGCCTTGATATCGTACTTCCACACGAGCTGTCGGTGGATGTTCTTCTCCTCTCGCTACCCGCTGCATTTGACCCCTTTGTGGTCAACTTCAACATGAACGAGCTGGAGGCCACCCTTGAAGAGGTGGTTAACATGCTTTTAGTGTTTGAGGGGACTATAAAGAAGGACAAAACCCGTCCTCCTTCTGGGTTCT
>KQ996347.1:55479-68368 GCA_001598015.1 Dorcoceras hygrometricum
GTGAAGGATATTCTTAAGTACTTGCGAAGGACTAAGAATATGTTCATGGTCTATGGGGGTGGTGAACTGAAACTGGAAGGCTACACTGATTCTAGCTTCCAGTGTGACGTGGATGATTCGAAATCAACCTCTGGATTTGTATTCATGCTCAATGGTGGTGCTGTCTCTTGGAAGAGTTTCAAGCAAGACACCATCGCGGATTCAACCACTGAGGATGAGTACATTGCAGCATCAGCTGCGGCTAAGGAGGCCGTTTGGATAAGGAATTTCGTCCAAGAGTTGGGCGTCATTCCTAATGGAGTTGGTCCAGTCCCGGTGTACTGCGAAAACACGGGTGCCGTTGCGCAAGCAAAGGAGCCTAGGTCTCACCAAAGATCCAAACACATACTGAGGAAATACCACATAATCCGGGATATTGTGGCTAGAGGTGACATAGCAGTTGAGAGAGTCGCCTCTGCGGACAACGTTGCTGATCCACTTACGAAGCCCTTGCCAGGACCCTTGTTTGAAAAACATCACGAAACAATGGGACTGCGTCTGATGAGTAGTTGGCTTTAGGGAAAGTGGGAGATTGTTAGAGTAGATGCCCAACTAGCCAACTTGTGGCGTGTGGGTTTATAGACTCTTGTATGAAACAATCTTTATATATGATATTCGCATTTATTATATGACATTCTTTACTTTCATTGTATGTATGATGATTTACAATTGCGTTGAGTAAAGACCTAGAATGCACTGAAGCGTATGTTAGATGTGATAGTGGGTATGACGACTATCATGAAACACATCCAATAGTCGCTGTGTATTCTGAACATGTTCCTAGTCGATTGGGCCGTCAAAATGAGGATAAGGCCGCCCGAGTTAGAGACTAGTATCTGCGATGCGAAGTACCATGTTTCATTGGTAGGGAACATTGTGATATTCTGAGCATGCAGATAGATATTGACCTGGTGATCTATCGAACTAACCTCGTTCGGACTTTCCAAGTGGTTACCATTTGTCGAGTGGATAAGTCCGAGGTCTTGGTTGTACTGATTAGTCATCACGACTTGAAACGTCATTGAGACTCTACATGATAGGCGTCTCACTTTGACCCGTTTGCCGACTCACTTGGGGTCATAAGGCGTCGGGATTGGGTGAGACCCCGATGCATGTAGGATTCGATGCATCGTTGTCGAGGATTCACCGCTTGCAGACATGCGTGGATATCCTATGCTATCTGAGGGGATAATAGTGTATAAATCTCTGGCCAGAGTACTAGAAGTGTTTTAGGTAAATGTGTTTACCTAGTTACACTCGCGACGTCACTATTCGATCTCCAAGATGTATGCATAGCTATCGGATCTATAGCGACTCTTGATTTACCAATGGTCGTTGATCTGATCGGGATATATGGATTGAAAGGACCGTACTGTACGCTAACCATGACCAACTGGTTCTTGCAGGCACTATCAGTGATACCTAGGGGATAATGGGGCAATGCTGCTAGATGCTTTACCATGATCCGATGGGCAAGTCCGGAATTGTGATTCCGGAGCCACAATGGTTGTGGGCCCACGGCTAGCTGTATCCCTGAACCATTGAGGGTCACACAAGTACTGGATTCGAGATTCCCGCACGGATACTCAGCTCAATGTGTTGAGCATACGAAGAGGATTTTGGGAGTGCGACTTCCCAAAAGGTCAACAGAGGTCAAATCGTGATTTGCCGATGTTGAGGGGAAAAACGGTCATTTTGCGATTTAGGGTTAGATGATCTGAAAAATTATTTTTCACATCATAACATTCAGTTTTGGAAACTGAGTGGATCGGTCCGATCTGATCGACGATCGGAGTTACGATGAAGTCGCGGCAATGGATATCGTCATTTGGACCCGGGCCCGATGGGCCGGTCCAAGTCCATTGTTAGTCTACTTAATTTAGACTTAAGGACTTTAATCAACACTCAATACAATTAACTCACAACTCAACCCTAAACCTAGCATCAACCGCCGCCCCTCTCCTCTCTACAAGCCGCCGCCACCGCCGCCTCTTCGCCGGAATTTGTTCCGGACAATTCGACGAGGAGAATCCGTCCGTGCAGATCTCATCACGCCTTCTAGTGCAGGGTGACGAAGGAGTCTCGTATCCGGTCGTGGACCGGATTGGCGTTATCTACCGCAATCTACCGTGAAGAGCCGACGTTATTGTAACTACGGTTGGAGCCAGGCACAAGTGCCAGCAAGGTAGTGTTTTGAACACCCTATGAATGACATTAATTGGGCTGGAGCGTGGAGTGTGAATGGCGGGAGTCGCGGGTGGTCGCTGGAGGTGGCGACGTGCATGGCTAGGGTTTGGATGTTGGGTTTGGGCCGGTTCGTTTGGGCTGATGGGTCTGTTCAATCGGGCCGGGTCGAGTTGATTAAGTGTCGAGTCAGATATTTTAAGTCCGGTCCGAGTTATTTTATTTTTGGGCCGGGTAATTTTATTTTTAAAGTCCGAGTCATTTTTATCGAGTTAATTCAACTTTTTATGTCAAAACTTTATTCTTGGTCAAAATGATTTCGGGTCAATGATTTTAAATCAAAAGTTATTTTAAGTTGTTAAATTTTTAAGTAAATTGGATTTTAAGTCAAATTGTTGGATTTTGGGCCACCATATTAATTGATTTTTAAGCCTGTTTTGACGATGTTGGGCCGAGTCCTTCAAATGATTTTAAAAGGGTGGTTCTTGTTGTTGGGCCAAATTTTAAGTTGGGCTTGGTATTATTTAAGTCTAGTGGAGGCTTTGGGCTTAGAGTTAGTGGGCCAGTCGCTTGAGCCAGTCCTTGATCGGGTCGAGAAAATGTATAGGCCCATGAATATATATTTAATTATATACGTATTATGCTATGTATTCAAGTATGAAATTTTTTAAGGAAATTAAATATATATTGATGGGCCAAGTTTTTTTAAAGTTGCATGATTTTATGAAACGCATGCATCATGAAAGTTTAAGTTATGTTAAGGCATGAAGGAAAAATATTTTGAGGGATTGAAGTGTTGTGGGGCAAAGTTTAATGATGGGAGTTAGCCTGGTAGCGGGCCCGGGGATCCCCTGTTTTAATGTATGAGCTTATGGATCCATGTGTGACATCATGGTGAAATGGCAGCACAGAGGTGTGACATATATGGATCCTCGTGTGACATCGGGGTGAACCACACCGCCACGTACGTTGTTTATAGATTGATCAATTGAATTTGGGCTCTCATTTCATGGATACGACTCACATGTTCTTTTAAGTTATGTTATGTTTATGTCATGCCTTAATATTTATGTTATACGATGAAGCATGTACGACTATATTATGATTCGAGGTTTTAAGATCTTTTAAGCACGCATGTCACGAAATTATGTTCCTATACTTATGTGCCTGCATGTGTTTTATTATATGTACCTTGGTATTAGTGGATAGAGCATTCTGGGCCTTTAGGCTCACTAGGTTTAAATGGTGTAGGTGAGCATGATGCTGAATTTACTCCGACCGGTGGTGAGGACGTCTGATGCTCCGCTGCGGCTATTACCCCGTGACCACTCAGTTATTTTATGCCTTTGCTTTTAGACATGTTCAGTTTTCCGCAAACAATTTTTAAATACTCTGATTTTTATGTTATCTTGTGCGATGTGGATTGAGGATATTTTGCAGTTAGTTTTGAACGGACGTTGAGATGTTATATTTTTAAGGCTTTAAGTTATGCTTTTTATTTATAGTTTTTATGAATCGTTTTTCCACATATGCTTTAAAAAACAATTTAGAGGTTTAGTATGTTTCAGTTGTGCCACGTCATCATCTCAGTCATCAATGCTAGATGATTCTAGACGTGTGCATAAATCGTTGAGGCTCGTAGCTGAGTTGGATCTAAGGCTTGTCTCATCAAAGACACCATGTGCTGATTCTTCAACGGTCAGATTTTGATTGTTGAATACTCGATAAGCTTTGCTCACTGCTGAGTAGCCTAGGAAGATACCTGCATCAGATTTTGCATCAAAAGCTGTTAGATGCTTCTTACCATTATTATGAATGAAACTCCTGCACCCAAACACCCTGAAATATGATATGTCAGTTTTCTTGCCAATCCAGATCTCATAAGGGGTTTAATCGTGCAACTTATTTATCATGTATCTGTTCTGATTGAAGCAAGCTGTATTAACTGCTTCTGCCCAAAATTTTTGAGAAATGCCAGTGTAAGCAATCATAGATCTTGCAGCTTCTTTTAAGTACGATTTATCTCTCAACCAGCCCTTTCTGTTGAGGAGTTCTAGCTGCAGAAAGCTCATGCTTTATCCCTATGTCATCCAAATAAGAAGAAAATTTTTTATTTAAAAACTCGGTACCACGATCACTTCTTATCCTGTTGACTGTACAAGATCTGTCGTAAACATTTAAAATCCGAATCAGTTGCTCAGCGGTATCAGATTTTGATTTCAAAAACAGCACCCAAGTCAATTTTGTAAAATCGCCAACAACAACTAGGGTGTAATTTGTTCCCCCTATGCTCGTTACGGGAATAAGATCAAAAAAATCCATATGTAAAAGCTCTAAGCTGCGGGAAGAACGTTTACCGCCTTTCTTTTTAAAAGTATAATGGATTTGTTTACCAAGCTAACATGCGGCACAGATCTTGTTTTTAGAAAAATTGATTTTAGGCATACCAGAACTAGTTCATGCTGACTCAATTTGGCAAGTGTTTTAAAGTTTAGATGATTCATTCGCTGATGCCATAGCCAACTCTTGGAGGAGTCAGCTGCAAGGTAGATCTGTTCAGATCCCATTGGTTCTGACCAATTGATAATGTAGGTATTCCCCGATCTTTTTCCCACCAATACAGTCAGACCATTTGGACTCTGAACTGTGCATGTGTGCTGTTGAAAGTTAACTATGTAACCCTTGTCACATAGGTGACTTATGCTAATCAAATTATAGCGCAAATTATCAACAACTAAAACATCAAATATTGAAATGTTACCGTGGATAAGATTACCCTTACCCACAGTGTTACCATGAGCATTGTCACCAAAGACGATCTTTGCTCCTTTGTGAGGTGTCACATCTGATAGCAGCTTTGGGTTTCCAGTCATGTCTCTTGCATAGCCACTATCCAGGTACCAAATGATTGACTCATCTCCAGCTTTGTACCTGTTATCCTGCAATCATAAAATCAGACTTTGGTACCCAATTTTACTTGAGTCCAGATCGGATTACCCCTTTCGGGACCCATACTTGAATTACCTTAACGGTTTTCCCAGTATGAAAGTCCATAAGGGTGTGTGCGGAAGTATGGTGAGATCTGTTGAGCTTTGGTTTGGTATTTTGACCATTCAGATCTCTTCAGGGTTGAACCTTTCTCCATTCAGATTTGACCTTCTTAGAACCACGTCTTTGTTGGTTCTGAACAAAACTTGGATCCAGCTTTCTCCTTTTCCTTGTCAAGTCTGTTCTTTAGCCAACCAGACTTAGAGCTCTCGGGTCTGACATAGTCAATATCAGCTTTCCCTTTTTGATTCAGTTGCCCCGAGATCTGGTCATCATACCGTACCGACTCATAAACGTTGTGTATCACGCTGTCTTTGACAAAATTCATATTTTTGAATTTGTCACATGCCAGATTTGATCGAGTACATGTCTCTCCAGAGCTGCTTTCATCAGCATTGAAACCTAAGCCAGTTCTATCATAAGCTGGCTTCTGAGTCTCACACAGCTTGTTTAGAGAAACAGAAGGCTGGGTCTAGGAGCTCATTCCTTCTTTTGACCTTTCGTTTTCAGATTCGAGCTCACAGGATCTTAATCTCAACGATTTATTCTCAGTCTTCAGCTTACTCAACTCGATTTGTAAACTGTCAGTTTCACCAAGTTGAACAGTACTTGGTTCCACTGAACTATTTCAAAACCATGTTTTCAACTTTGACTTCCTCGAATGTGTGCGAAAGCTTCTTGTACTCATGGACCATTTCATTTATTGCATTGATTAGGTCCTCCCGTGTAAATTCAGTATTTGAGAAATAGAATACCTCGTCATCTGAATATTGGTTAGCCATTAGGCATTGAACCTCCTCCTGTTCACTGTCGCTTGAAGCAGAGCTGCTTGATGAGGAATCAGAATCTGAGTCCGCCCAGCTTTAGGTGCTTTCTTCTGCACCAGCACTTTTCTGTCATTCTTTCGGTTGGGCCTTTTGTCAGATCTTGTCCTCATCCTTCTCTCCTTTGATCTTTCCTTGGATCTATCATCCTTATTCTCATCTCTTTTGGGTTTGTCCTCCTTCTTTGGTCTGTTACAGTATGCAGCAAAACGACCTGGACGACCACAGTTGTAACAATTCATATCAGTAGATAATTTTTCAGATTTGTTAGCATTATTATAAGAGAAAGAAGGGTTATAGGATTTTCTCATTAATTTCCAAAACTTCTTAACGAAGAGGGACATTTCATCATTCCTGAGTTGTTCTGCAAATTTGCTCGTGCTTGGGGAACACTGTTCAGATGTTGCGGCAAGAGCCTTGGTTGGTTGTGAAGTTGACGGTGCCTCAGATCTGGTCTCCAATTCAAACTCGTAAGCTTTAAGTTTTGCAAAGAGATCATGTAGTTCGAGTTTGTTGAGATCCTTAGATTCACGCATGGCCATCGTCTTAACATCCCACTCCCGGGGTAATGCTCTCATCACTTTCAGCGCCAACTCCCGATTGCTGTATTGTTTTCCCAGACTGGTTAGCTCAATCACCATAGCACTAAAGCGCTCATCAAACTCTGTCATAGTCTCGCCATCATGCATCTTGATAGACTCGTTGTCAGGCCCCGTGCTAATTAACAAGGATTAATTGCATAGTTAAGCAGATAAACGCGGAAGCATAAAATAGGGCTAAATATTTTCGAAATAAAGTTGGGCCTGAACCAAATCATATCCTCAAAATAGTCATAATAAAAATACGAGTTAAATCAAAACGCATACATCAACAGGTAATCAAAAATCAAATCAACAACGATCCCCCAAAATACATAACCTCAGGGCATCCCCTGGATCAATACATAATATAATAACTGGGACTTCAAAGAAATGGGGATCGACCAGCTGGGGTTCCTGTAAGTCCAGCTTGGTTACCTGAAGATCCTGCAAATGGGCAACACAGACCCAAACAACACAAAAGCAGAAAAAAGAATACGAGGTCAAGCCTCAGTACGAATGAGCACTAATATAACATCAAATCATAAACATGCAGTATTCTAATACATGAATGCATACGGCTATAAATGAAAATCGGTCATAAAGGCCTGCTAATCAGCTGGCAGTGAACTCAATCGAGCCTCTATACCCGCACAGTGTATCAACCGGGGAAATCATCGGTCTGTGATCATCAGGCCCGTCAGCCATCACAGCTCAGTGGTTTTCAGACACAACCAATCGGTCGGTCACCACTCCGATGATAGCGTTGTACCTTTCAGGCACGACACATCTGTCTGCCGGTCACAACGTGGCTCTAACTCAGGTTCTCAATCAATCAATGACTCAATATGTATGCATGAATGAAAATCGGTCATAAAGGCCTGCTAATCAGCTGGCAGTGAACTCAATCGAGCCTCTATACCCGCACAGTGTATCAACCGGGGAAATCATCGGTCTGTGATCATCAGGCCCGTCAGCCATCACAGCTCAGTGGTTTTCAGACACAACCAATCGGTCGGTCACCACTCCGATGATAGCGTTGTACCTTTCAGGCACGACACATCTGTCTGCCGGTCACAACGTGGCTCTAACTCAGGTTCTCAATCAATCAATGACTCAATATGTATGCATGAATGCCCCAAGAAATTCACATCTGATTTCAACATGCATATAATACGTAAACAAAACATATCAATTCATTCAAGCTGTTCACGTAAACACAAAAATCACATAGCACAGATTTCATGCCTCAAATACTAGCACGCTATGTCTAAGTTGTTAACAAAAGCTCAACTCGTTCCTTCAATTCTCAAGTTCTACCTCAAAAGACCTCACCAGGGCACGGAAACCTCAGCCTGCTCAAACTTTCTACCTCGCTGGTTACGTCCAACACATCAGGGACTTCCCTAGAGCTCAAATCCAGAAGCTCACATGGACACGAGGACGCTCCACTCAACTGTCGTGAGAACACACGAACTCACATCTTCTTCGCGCTTCCCGCTCCCTCTCCAACGTCAAATCAGACTTCCTAACTGGTATCAATGGAAAGTGCTACTCAACACGAGCTCAACGCCACCAGTCTCGCTCCAAACAACGTCGAAAATCGACGGCAATATACCGGAGAAGTGTTCGAATGAACAGTATCTATCGAGGGTTTCACTGGGGAAAACGATGAGGAAATGTCGGGTACAAAATACACTAAGTTTTGAACATCACTTGGTATAAAAATCCTCGAATCACTACTATTCTAAGCAACTAAGATCTCTACTTAATACTAAGGAAAAAGTCCTCTCAAAGTTTAGTCCAGTGTTCTCCCTCAGCTGTCTCTGCTGATACAATTCAGACATCTAAATGCTCTAGTAACCACCCGTACAACAAACGAAGTCGCACCAACTAATCAAAACGACGTAGCAGAGCTTCCTCGATTGAAACAGATCTCTCGCTAGCAACATCTGAATAGCGCTAAAAACCAGCAGTTAACTCAGTTGTGTTGACTAACACGTGGCACCTTCTCGCACCCGTGCGCTAACGCTAACTGCTGCCTCTCGCTAAACTCTCACATCTGCGTTGACTAGCGTTGACATCTGATCACTCTACTACTGAATACTCACATCTGAATCCTCGCAAAACTCCACGCAAGAACGCTGCTGGCCTATCTTCTCCCAGCGATGAACCTCAATTCTGAATCACCACTGGAATCACTTCCCGATAGGAAAATTCAACTACTGAACTCCAAATTCGATGCAGATGTCACTCGATCACCAACTTCTCACTGCTGATCACTCTACGTCTAAATCTGAGCATCCAGAAATCACGATTTCCATGAAAAATCTTAATTCAAAATCTGATTAACCATTAAATCTTACTTAACAGATTTCTAGTCCTCACACTCTTCCCCCACTAGAAATCGATTTCGTCCTCGAAATCATTTAAGACATTGAATCAAAATCACAACAGCAAGATATCTTATTCACGACACACTATACTAGACACCATTCCTAATACACCCATGCCATACTACCTAGTACAACTCAATACCAAAGAGAATCTCAATTCAGCAGCAAAATCACTTAAATCACAAAATCAATCAAGCTAGAAGTTACCTGAAACGCTGCTGTCATGGCTCAAACAGATGAGGCCACTCCTGTCTCATTTTTTCTTCAACTCCCAGGTAGCTTCTTCACGTCCATGCTTGATCCATTGGACCATAACCAACGGTATAACCTTATTCCTCAGCTGTTTATCCTTCCTATCCAGAATATTCACTGGATATTCATCAACGCTGACCGTTGGAATTTGAGCTCTACTTCATCAGTCCTCAACACATGGGATGGATCTGGTTCATATTTCTCAACATCGACACATAAAACACATCATGCATCGCTGCTAACTCATCGGGCAGCTTCAATCTATAAGCCAACTGTCCAATCCGCTAAACAATCTCAAAGGGACCAACGAAATCTAGGAGATAACTTACCCTTAAATCTGAATCTCATAACACTCTTGAAAGGAGAAATATTAAGGAACACTCTATCGCCGACCTCAAATTCCAACGGTCAACGTCGCTTATTAGCATAGCTAGTATAACGGTCTTGCGCAGCTCTCATCCTACTCCGAATCAATTCAACCTGATCTTTCATGTGTTGTAAAAACTCAGGAGTAGAAAGCTATCTCTCACCAACTTCTTCCCAGCAAATTGGTGACCTACACTTTCGACCATATAAAGCTTCAAACGGAGCCATTCCAATAGTCACTTGGTAGCTTGTTGTAAGAAAACTCAACTAAGGATAAAGCATCCTACCAGCCACCACTGAAATCCATCACAACTGCACGCAGCATATCTTCTTAAGTCTGAATGGTCCTCTCAGATTGACCATCTGTCTGTGGGTGATAGGCTGTACTCATAGCCAATCTCGAACCCATAGCTACTTGCAAACTCTTCCTGTGAGACCTGGATTTGTATTAAGATTTGTTTGTTGATTGTATCGGTTTTTGGGAGTTTTCTGCTGGTCGAATCTTTGTTCGAGAGTTTGGTTGGCATTTTCGGGTCTGAAATAGAATTTGGAGCAATTCTGGAAGTTTTCGTGTTTTTGAGATTTTCGAGTATCACCTGGTTTTGTGGGCTAGCAGTTGGTCGGTGATGAATCCAGCAGAAGCGTGTTTCAGCGCGAGATTCCTGAAACGCCGTCGTTTGCGTGAAGTCTGGTTGCACGTGTTGTGATCAGCAGGTGCATTAGTGTATTTGCGTTGAGGGCTAAAACGACTGCGTTTAGTTTAGTTGGCGCGACGTCGTTTGGATTTTGCGTCTAGTACCAGCTGGTGGATTTGTGTGTGTGTGTCTGCTGGTTGTTCAGCAGAAGCAGATGTCAACATGGGTCAACTTTCCTGTAGCTCGAAGAGGAAGCGTCGTCGTTTCGTTGTTGCGACTGGGAGTCCAGCTGCGAGTGAGTTTCGCCGCTGTTGCTTGCTACTGGTATTTCGATAGAGCTAGCGACTGGATGACGTCAGTGTAGCGACGTCGTTTGAGTTAGTTGCAACGCTGCGTTTTGAGGTTGCGACTGGAACCAGCAGAGAGAAGCGATTGCATTGTTTTGTTCTTGCGACTGGATACCCAGCTGCTGGTATTGTATCTCGTGCGACGTCGTTTGGGTAAGTTGGCGCGACGCCGTTTTGAGAACCAGCCGTTGGTTTGTTTTGCGAGTGTTTTAGCGTATTGAGAATCAGCAGTTGGTTCCTTGCGTCTACTGTTTGTAGTGTTCCTGCTGATTTTGTCGGTGGACAATTGATTGTGTAGATTTCAGCAGTTGTGGGAATTATTTAAGGAAGACTTGGTCTTCGAATTTGTGGTATCATTTCCCATACTTAGAAATTTCCAGCCTTTCGTTCCTTATCCTTCGAACCCTAGAGCACTGTTCAGCCGTGAGCTTTTCCGACGAATTCCCGTCGTTTCCGGTGGTTGTTTTGCTCGTGCGAGGTAGCGTTGGACTCCTCTAGAGAAGCTCTTCCATTTAGTACCAGTTTTAGAAGCTGTAATTGGCTAGTTGAGGAACGCAAAGTTGCTGCCATTCGAGTGTTGCGTCGACCGGGTAGAACTATGTTCTGGTTTTCGGTGAGACCTTGTTCCTAGCCATAGCTTTAAGCTTTCTGTGTTATTGTTGAGGTATATTGAGCAGCTGGTTGAGTGTGACTCCCAGCCATGAGTGTTTAACAGGCTTTTACCAGAGTCTTTGGGATTTCTCGTAGTGTTAATTGTTGCTCAGTATAAGGTACGGATTTGAGCTTATATTACAGCGAGGTTATGGCTTGGATGATTGTAGTTGCTGGTATGTGGAATGGCCGTGCCTGCTGGTTGTGTCCTATTGAGGATTGTGTATGCTGTTGTGTTATTGCTGTGTTGCATATGTTATATGCCTGCATTCCAGCATGTTGCATACACGCATGGTATTCCTTTTTCAAGCTTTGGTAGTCTTTGTACCTTGTTGTATTGTTGTTGTTTCTTACCAGGATGTGAGGGCGAGCGGCAATACCGCACTCTCATCTCCCTACTAGGATCGTAGCCACCATGCGCCGAGTGGTTAACTACCACAGTTCATGGGCGAGGCAACAGCAGGTTGAGTTGTTTGATGCATCTGGTAAGTGGGGGTAGTGTCATGGCGAGTGGCTCACTACCACACTGTGATCACACCCCATGGCCACTGTATGTTGTTGATGATTCTTGGAGCTATGTTTGAGTTCCTTAGCTCCCTCGAGGGTCGATCCTTCCGTTTTTATTCGGCGTCTCATGCATAGCATCTGCATTTTATTCCTTGCTGTTTATTACTATTATATTGTTGCTCTCCGTACTGGGGTTTGACCCCATGTCCCTCCGGGGCTTGGTTTGTTTCTTTGTTGCGTTGTTTTCAAGAAACCCAGGTTCTACAGCTGGTCGTGGTTTTAACCCAGCTGGTGGTGCCCCAGGAGGTGGCTAGCGTGTCCCAGTTGCATATAGCATATATATATATATGTATCAGTTAGCCAGGGGGATGCCCTGTGCTTTGTTGATGTACCCGTAGGGGAGTCTGATACATGTTTTGAATTATGTATGCTTTATTGTTTGTTGTTTTATGAATTGGGAAACTTATTTTAAGTATCGTTACATTTTAAATTATATGTTTAAAACCGTCGGGCCTAAAAGCGAAAATTTTATCCACTTTTTGATAGCTTCCGCATGTGTTTATCTGTTGTGAGCACGAGGCCTGACATTTTTGGTATCAGAGCTTAAACTGGGATAAGCTCAATTCCTTTGATCACACTTGAGTCTAGGCACAGTGTTGCATGTTGCATGTGCTTGACTTATGTGACTACGTGCTGCATATTTTGTGTTATATGCTTTCTATGCTGTATCTGTTCTGTTTTTCCTTATCCTGTTGAGTGTTTTAGATGCCGCCTAGACGTTGTGGTCGTAGTAGGGGGCAGTTCCAGGAATCAGGAGGACAGAACGAGGACCAGTATAGTGCTCCTAGTCATACTCTTGAGAGTAGTGGAGAGGAGGAGGCTGCAGCTCCGCCGGCTCCGGTAGAGAGGATGGATGTGGTCATAGCTCGGTTTCAGAGGATGAGTCCTCCTATCTTCAATGGTGATGAGTCGAGTGAGGACGCGGATTCTTGGCTCCATAGCGTCATACATCTGTTTGATCGAGCCCAGTATGACGACGATCTCCGGTTGAGGTTGGTGACC
>KQ996347.1:69326-91807 GCA_001598015.1 Dorcoceras hygrometricum
TATGTAGCTGCCCGTGAGCGGGAGTTTGAGTTCTTGGAGCAGGGTTCGTTGTCTGTGCGCGAGTATGCTCGCAAGTTTTCTGCATTGTTGGCTTATGTTCCTCATGTTGCTGGCCGGGAGAGGGCCAAGAGTACCAGGTTTGTGGAGGGCTTGAATGGAGAACTGTACCAGAGCGTTTTGACAAGCAAGCCCAAGTCGTATGCTGAGGCCGTGGATACTGCTATCCACATTGAGGAGGGTATGAGGAGCCGTAGTGCGCGCAGAGCGCAGGTAGCGCAGGCGGTGCAGGGTGGTAGACCCACTGGTCAGGGAGCTCAGTCGTCTCAGAGTTCTCAGTCCGTGCATTTTCCTCAGCAGCAGCAGCAGGTAGCTCAGCAGTCTGGCCGTCAGAGGTTTCGACCCCGCGGTCAGCAATTTAAGAAGAAGTCTGGTTCAGGGTCTTCTGGTTCCGGCAGCTCGAGTAGCAGCGGCTCTCGGGTGGAGTTTTGTGGCTTTTGCGGTTGAAAGCATCCTTGCACGCAGTGTGTTGGTGTGCAGGGTTCCTGCAACCTTTGTGGTCAGTATGGGAATTTTGCGAGAGTGTGTCCGTCAGCTGGATCACAGCAGACCGCGGCCCAGCCTCAGGGTCATGGGGGTCAGTCTAGGGGCCGTTCGCAGCAGTTTCAGCAGCCCCGTTTTGGTGAGACTCCGTTGAGGCCGTTTCAGCAGCCTGGCCCTTCGCATTTTGGGCAGTCGTCTCAGCCTTTCTTTCCAGGACCCCAGCATGCCCAAGTTAATGCCTTCATGAGGGAGCAGGCCGAGGAGACACCGAGCCGGGTGATTGGAGGTACATGTTTCGTTTTTGACTTTCCTGCTCGTGTGTTGTTTGACACCAGTGCATCGCATTCATTTATTTCTGATTCGTTTGTTGTTGAGCATGGTTTGTGTACCGTCCCTTTGCGTGATGTTGTTTCTGTTTCTACCCCCGGTGGTGTAAGCCTGTTCTCACAAGAGATTTTGTTGGATGGTGTGTTGCGGTTTGGCTTTATGATCTACGCAGTGGATGCGTCTTCTTCTTCTAGTGTTCTGCTTAGTGACGTTCCTGTGGTGCGACAATTTCCTGATGTGTTTCCGGAGGAGATTCCTGGTTTTCCTCCGAGGCGGGAGATAGACTTCAGCATAGAGTTGGTGCCAGGCACAGGTCCGATTTCTCGTGCCCTGTATCGTCTAGCGCCTGCGGAGTTGAGAGAAATCAAGGTACAGTTAGATGATTTGCTGGAGAAGGGTTTCATTCGCCCTAGTATGTCACCGTGGGGAGCACCCATTTTGTTTGTGAAGAAGAAGGATGGCTCAATGCGGATGTGCATTGATTTTCGTCAGTTGAATAAAGCCACTGTGAAGAATAAGTACCCGTTGCCGAGAATCGATGATCTGTTTGATCAGTTGCAAGGTTCTGCGGTGTATTCTAAGATTGATCTTCGTTCCGGGTACCATCAGCTCAGAGTGAGGGAACAAGATGTCGCGAAGACTGCGTTTCGTACGAGGTACGGACATTTTGAGTTTTTGGTGATGCCGTTTGGGTTGACAAACGCGCCTGCAGTCTTCATGGATCTGATGAACCGGGTTTTTAGAGAATTCATAGATCAGTTTGTGATTGTTTTTATAGAAGACATCTTGGTTTACTCGAAGACTCCGAGGGAGCACAAGGAGCACTTGGAGATGGTTCTTCATAGGTTGAGAGAGCAGCAGTTGTATGCGAAGTTTTCCAAGTGCGAGTTCTGGTTGGAACGCGTAGTATTTCTGGGTCAGGTCATTTCAGCAGATGGCATTTCTGTGGATCTCAGTAAAGTGGATGCCGTGTTGAACTGGGATCTACCGAGAAATGTATCTGAGATTCGCAGTTTCTTAGGTCTGGCTGGCTATTATCGTCGTTTCATTGAGGGGTTTTCTTCTATAGCAAAGCCGATGACCCAATTGACCCAGAAGGATAAACGGTTCGTTTGGACTGAGCAGTGTGAGAATGCTTTTCAACTGCTTAAGGAAAAGTTAACTACTGCGCCTGTGTTGGCCTTGCCGTCCGGTTCAGGTGGTTTTGTTGTTTGTTCCGACGCTTCGCTAAATGGATTGGGTTGTGTGTTGATGCAGAATGGTAGAGTCATTGCGTATGCCTCGCGGCAGTTCAAACCGCACTAGACTCGTTACCCAGTTCATGATTTGGAGTTAGCAGCGGTGGTCTTTGCGTTAAAGATCTGGCGTCACTACCTGTATGGCGAGCAGTTTGTGGTATACTCCGACCACAAGAGTTTACAGTATCTGTTTTCGCAGCCTGACTTGAACATGAGACAGCGTCGGTGGATGGAGCTGCTTAAGGATTTTGATTGTGAGATTAAATACCAGCCTGGGAAGTGGAACGTAGTGGCTGATGCTTTGAGCAGGAAGGCTAGTGAGATGCTTGCGTCGTTGTACATCTCTAAGGACCAAGAGCATCTTAACACTACGGGTTGGAGATTTTACCCAGCTGAGGATTGTGTGATGGTTTCATCTTTTCAAGAGGAACCGCAGGTTGTTTCCAACATTCGAGAAGCTCAGAGGACTGATCTGTCAATCCACGAGTTGAAGATGAAAGTCAGGGCTGGCGAACTAGAGGACTATTCTGTCTCGTCCGATGGTTGTTTGCGTTTCCGGGGCAGGTTGGTTGTGCCCAATTTGATTGATTTGAAGGAAGAGATCCTTCGAGAAGCGCACTGTAGCAGATATAGTGTTCATCTTGGTACACGGAAGATGTACCATGCTTTGAAGCCGCACTTTTGGTGGGCTGGTAATCATCTGGAAGTAAACTCAATCGAGCCTCTATACCCGCACAGTGTATCAACCGGGAAAATCATAGGTCCGTGATCATCAGGCTCGTCAGCCATCACAGCTCAGTGGTTTTCAGACACAACTGTTGGTCCGTGAATACTAGGATCAAAAGATCAGCAGCCGCGTATTTGAAAGACTTTGGAAATTTTGCGCGCTGCTAATATTCTGGAGCTGCAATAGCTCGTTGTTCTTGAACATCTAAAATCACAAGAGCACCGGAGACAGATCTGGTATGATTTAAAAATCATGCGGAAAATACCAGAACTGAATCCTATATTTTAAAACAACTCAAACAGATTTATGTGCAACATAAATCTATTCGAGACTTGGCAAGTGCTTGTGTGCTAACTGTGTATGCGATGCTAAGAAAGAGCAAGTGCTGAACTGTAAACGTGTATGCGTGCTGAAATAAAGCGAATGCTGTAAGAATAAAGAACACGATACTCAGCAGGTTTGTTTCTGGAAGTTCGGACCTCAATGTCCTACATCTCCCCTTCTTCCACATCGGAAGGATCCACTAGAAGATTTGATCTTCTCGTGTACAGACCCAATCCCACGACCAGCAGCTGTGAGAACTCCTAGACTTCTACCAGCCCTCGGCTGTTCACTTGGAACTTGTTTTACGTCTCTGTTCAAAGACTACATACACTGAGTTTTACGTCATCGTGCTTGGACGGGAACCTGTTGTGAAACGATTTCGAGATCCATTCACAAATAGATGTGAATGAATCTCGGTGTGTGAGATTGATACAATGAAGCTCTCAAACTCTCTGTTTTTCTCACACAATAGGGAAAAGCTCAAACAAGCTAATCTAGACTCAGCAATCGACTCTCGTGAAAGCTCCTCTCTAAAGGCGGTCGATTGCTTCGTCTTTCTTTTTATTTTCTCTCTGTTGGTGTACTGTGCAATTAACTTATTTTCTACGACAGCTTCACAGTGACACCAACCTCCAGTCTCATCTATCAACTCGTCTATTTTCGTCAACCTTCTTCAATGGCGCTCTCGAAGTATATAAGCCTCTGTTCAGATTTCTTCCCGTTGGACACAACTTCTTCCCGTTTGAAATGTGTCTTGTAAAGTACCGACAGGGAATAGTACTTGCGTACTTTTCTTTTGCAGGCTTCTTGTCGTTTTCGCCATTTGAATTTAGCTCAGCAGTTGACATCCAGCTTTGATAACTCTTCGTAACTTGTCAACTGCTTAGCTGCTGGTTCATCACTGCGACTGGATATCTTGCGTCTGTTTGCCACGCTTCGCTACTTCTTCTTTTCTTGCATCTGGATACCAAACCTTGCGACTGGATGCGTAGAGCTTGCGACTGGATACGCAAAGCTTGCGACTGTGTTCATAAAAACAGCTGGTTCATATAAGCTCTCGACTGGAAAAACGCTGTTGCTTGCGTCTGGTTGTCCAGCTGATATTAAACATATGCTTCCAGCTGGTATCTTGCGACTGCTGGATCTCAACGCAAAGAGCATCTGCTGAATCTTTATCGCAAGAGCAAAACGCTGTCGTATCAACTTATGTAAACGACATCGTTTTGCTATCGCTATCTCCAAATATCATCTGCTGGTGAACAGTAGCTTGCGACTGGATTTCCTCCTCTACGACGTCGCTTCTCTCTTGCGTCTGGATGTACAAGCTACCTGCTGATTTCTTGCGACTGCTCTCTCAAACCATCTGCTGAATATGATGACGTCACCGATGACGTCATCAACACTAAACCATCTGCTGATTCTTCAGCACGACGTCGCTTCATCTCTTCACTTCTCTTCTCATCTGCTGATAGCTTCCTGCTGATTGTGATGACATCAAGGCTGATGTCATCACAGCTGATTCCATATCTTGCGCATCTTCTCAACTGCTGATTGACAATAGCTTCCTGCTGATCTTCTTCGTTCCAGCTCCATCTTGCGACTCTTCTTAGCTTCTTGAATAGCGACTGTCAATAGATTCATCAACAGTACTTATAATTGCGACTGCTAACAGATTCGTCAACAGTAACTTGCGCCTGGAATCTTCTTCTTCGATCTATTTCTCCAACAGACTTCTCAACTCATGTTCCAGCTGGTTCACTTCGCTCTTTAGCGCTTGCAGCTGGTTGTCATCGTTCCAGCTGGTTTACTATGCTCCAGCTGGTTCAACTTTAGCCTCCTCCTGATTACGAACAGCTGATTCAACTTTGGACGTCTCCATTGCTAATCCAGCTGCCGATTCCATGAACACCAAACCAACTGCTGAGTCTTTATTTTGTGAACCATCGGCTGGACAGATTCTTCGACTGTTCATCATCTTCTTCGATAGCTAGAATCTGTACACTCAAGTGGAATTGTTAGAAACACAATAACTGGTTTTGTGTAATTCAAAACTTAATTAGGATCTGTCAAAACAGATCCATCAATCTCTCCATTTTTGATTTACACAAAACCTCGAATCAACAATGCATGTTCTAACAATTCTCTCCCTTTTTGTGGGAATCAAAAAGAGAGTGAACTGCTGGTCTTCCCGATATTTAAAGCAAAAAAAAAAAAACTCTCCCTACACTATTACAACAAAACATCGTAACAGCAGGAGTTTTATCTTTGAAACACAAAAACAGCATTTGGGAAGCACCGTATGCAACAATATATGATTTTCAAAAGCTGAAACTGATGCATAACTCAAAATTATTAAATACAGTGATGCCACTCTCCCTGTCTTTTATAACATGAGCTCAAAACATTTTAAAATCAAAATTTTGCATCAGCTGGAAACCGCAAAAACAGAACATTTTAAAAACTCATCAGAGCATACAAATATTTCAAATGAACAAGTGCTACTGAGTTGATTAAATATGAAGAGCCAGTAAACAGAGAACAGCTCAGATTTTTCCTTCTTCTATCTCGCCCCATGTGCTTGTCACTGAGCCTCGCTCCAAGTGATCTTACAGCACAACGAAAATAGAAGCTTGGCATCTGCCCGAGACTCGAGCATCCCGACAGTTCATCAAGCGAAAAACCGGTTCTATATTAAAACAGATTAACTGGCCTTCATAAATAAGCTACTCAAAATATTTAAAAACATTAAAAACATAGCACATGTGTTTTAAAATCAGTGCTCGTTCAAGAACAACCTGCTCTGATACCACTTGTTGGTCCGTGAATACTAGGATCAAAAGATCAGCAGCCGCGTATTTGAAAGACTTTGGAAATTTTGCGCGCTGCTAATATTCTGGAGCTGCAATAGCTCGTTGTTCTTGAACATCTAAAATCACAAGAGCACCGAAGACAGATATGGTATGATTTAAAAATCATGCGGAAAATACCAGAACTTAATCCTATATTTTAAAAAAACTCAAACAGATTTATGTGCAACATAAATCTATTCGAGACTTGGCAAGTGCTTGTGTGCTAACTGTGTATGCGATGCTAAGAAAGAGCAAGTGCTGAACTGTAAATGTGTATGCGTGCTGAAATAAAGCGAATGCTGTAAGACTAAAGAACACGATACTCAGCAGGTTTGTTTCTGGAAGTTCGGATCTCAATGTCCTACATCTCCCCTTCTTCCACCTCGGAAGGATCCACTAGAAGATTTGATCTTACAACTCGTGTACAGACCCAATCCCACAACCAGCAGCTGTGAGAACTCCTAGACTTCTACCAGCCCTCGGCTGTTCACTTGGAACTTGTTTTACGTCTCTGTTCCAAGACTACATACACTGAGTTTTACGTCATCGTGCTTGGACGGGAACCTGTTGTGAAACGATTTCGAGATCCATTCACAAATAGATGTGAATGAATCTCGGTGTGTGAGATTGATACAATGAAGCTCTCAAACTCTCTGTTTTTCTCACACAATAGGGAAAAGCTCTAACAAGCTAATCTAGACTCAGCAATCGACTCTCGTGAAAGCTCCTCTCTAAAGGCGGTCGATTGCTTCGTCTTTCTTTTTATTTTCCCTCTGTTGGTGTACTCTGCAATTAACTTATTTTCTACGACAGCTTCACAGTGACACCAACCTCCAGTCTCATCTATCAACTCGTCTATTTTCGTCAACCTTCTTCAATGGCGCTCTCGAAGTATATAAGCCTCTGTTCAGATTTCTTCCCGTTGGACACAACTTCTTCCCGTTTGAAATGTGTCTTGTAAAGTACCGACAGGGAATAGTACTTGCGTCCTTTTCTTTTGCAGGCTTCTTGTCGTTTTTGCCATTTGAATTTAGCTCAGCAGTTGACATCCAGCTTTGATAACTCTTCGTAACTTGTCAACTGCTTAGCTGCTGGTTCATCACTGCGACTGGATATCTTGCGTCTGTTTGCCACGCTTCGCTACTTCTTCTTTTCTTGCGTCTGGATACCAAACCTTGCGACTGTTTGCGTAGAGCTTGCGACTGGATACGCAAAGCTTGCGACTGTGTTCATAACAACAGCTGGTTCATATAAGCTCTCGACTGGAAAAACGCTGTTGCTTGCGTCTGGTTGTCCAGCTGATATTAAACATATGCTTCCAGCTGGTATCTTGCGACTGCTGGATCTCAACGCAAAGAGCATCTGCTGAATCTTTATCGCAAGAGCAAAACGCTGTCGTATCAACTTATGTAAACGACATCGTTTTTCTATCGCTATCTCCAAATATCATCTGCTTGTGAACAGTAGCTTGCGACTGGATTTCCTCCTCTACGACGTCGCTTCTCTATTGCGTCTGGATGTACAAGCTACCTGCTGATTTCTTGCGACTGCTCTCTCAAACCATCTGCTGAATATGATGACATCACCGATGACGTCATCAACACTAAACCATCTGCTGATTCTTCAGCACGACGTCGCTTCATCTCTTTCACTTCTCTTCTCATCTGCTGATATCTTCCTGCTGATTGTGATGACATCAAGGCTGATGTCATCACAGCTGATTCCATATCTTGCGCATCTTCTCAACTGCTGATTGACAATAGCTTCCTGCTGATCTTCTTCGTTCCAGCTCCATCTTGCGACTCTTCTTAGCTTCTTGAATAGCGACTGTCAATTGATTCATCAACAGTACTTATAATTGTGACTGCTAACAGATTCGTCAACAGTAACTTGCGCCTGGAATCTTCTTCTTCGATCTATTTTTCCAACAGACTTCTCAACTCATGTTCCAGCTGGTTCACTTCGCTCTTTAGCGCTTGCAGCTGGTTGTCATCGTTCCAGCTGGTTCAACTTTAGCCTCCGCCTGATTACGAACAGCTGATTCAACTTTGGACGTCTCCATTGCTAATCCAGCTGCCGATTCCATGAACACCAAACCAACTGCTGAGTTTTTATTTTGTGAACCATCGGCTGGATAGATTCTTCGACTGTTCATCATCTTCTTCGATAGCTAGAATCTGTACACTCAAGTGGAATTGTTAGAAACACAATAACAGGTTTTGTGTAATTAAAAACTTAATTAGGATCTGTCAAAACAGATCCATCAACAACCAATCAGTCGATCACCACTCCGATGATAGCGTTGTACCTTTCAGGCACGACACATCTGTCTGCCGGTCACAACGTGGCTCTATCTCAGGTTCTCAATCGATCAATGGCTCAATATGTATGCATGAATGCCAAGAAATTCACATCTGATTTCAACATGCATATAATACGTAAACAGAACATATCAATTCATTCAAGCTGTTCACGTAAACACAAAAATCACTTAGCGCAGATTTCATGCCTCAAATACTAGCACGCTATGTCTAAGCTGTTAACAAAAGCTCAACTCGTACCTTCAATTCTCAAGTTCTACCTCAACAGACCTCACTAGGGCACGGTAACCTCAGCCTGCTCAAACTTGCTACCTCGCTGGTTACGTCCAACACAGCAGGGACTTCCCTGGAGCTCAAATCCAGAAGTTCAAATGGACAGGAGGACGCTCCACTAAACTGTCGCGAGAACACACGAACTCACAGCTTCTTCGCGCTCCCTCACCAACATCAAATCAGACTTCCTAATGGTATCAATCGAAAGATCTACTCAAGACGAGCTCAACGCCACCAGTCTCGCTCCAAACAACGGCGGAAATCGACGACAAGCTACCGTAGAAGTGTTCGAATGAACAGTATCTATCGAGGGTTTCACTGGTGAAAATGATAAGGAAATGTCGGGTTCAAAATACGCTATGTGTTGAACAGCACTTGGTAAAAAATCCTCGAATCACTACTGTTCTAAGCAACTCAGATCTCTACTTAATACTAAGGCAAAATTCCTCTCAAAGCTGAGTCCAGCATTCTCCCTCAGCTGTCTCTGCTGATACAATTCAGACATCTAAATGCTCTACTAACCCATACAGAAAACGACGTCGCACCAACTAATCAAAACGACGTAACAGAGCTTTCTCGGTTGAAACAGATCTCTCGCTAGCAACATCTGAATAGAGCTAACAACCAGCAGTCAAATCAATTGTGTTGACTAACACGTGGGACCTTCTCGCAACCGCGTGCTAATGCTAACAGCTGCCTCTCGCTACACTCTCACATCTGCATTGACTAGCGTTGACATCTGATCACTCTACTACTGAATACTCACATCTGAATGCTCGCAAAACTCCGCGCAAGAACGCTGCTGGCCTATCTTCTCCCAGCGATGAACCTCAACTGAATCACCACTGGAATCACTTCCCGATAAGAAAATGCAACTAATGAACTACAAATTCGACGCAGATCTCACTCGATCACCAACTTCTCACTACTGATCACTCTACGTCTAAATCTGAGCTTCCAGAAATCATGATTTCCGTGACAAATCTTAATTAAAAATCTGATTAACAATTAAATCTTACTTAACAGATTTCTATCCTCACACTCGTACTTATGCTGTGCAACAGTTAGCTTGTTCTCCTTTGTTTCATCATTTCCCTCACAGATTTGAATCAGCTTCTCCCAAATCTCCTTCGCTGTGGCACAGGTTTTGATTTTGATGAACATGTTTTTATCCAGCGTCTTATACAGAATATCTCTGGCCACATTGTCCAAGTTTGATTTCTTTTTCTCCTCGTTAGAATACTCATGTCTCCTCTTTTCTAAATAATCAGGTGCACCATCAGAAGTCGTGAATGCTATGTTGATCTTCATTATTTTCATTGGTCCATCGGTAATAACTGACCACATATCATCATCTTGCGCTGCCAAGTGAGCTTGCATCCTTATCTTCCAATCATCGTAATCTTCCTTCGAAAACATAGGAATCTTGTTATGTGAGGTAGAAAACAAGCTATTCAAGGATCAATATGGATCGAAAACAGGTCTAGGAGTTCAGAAAGGGGGGGTTGAATGAACTCCTTGAGATTTTAAATTTTCGAAACATTAAAACAATTTTTACAAGAGCCTCGCTTAACTCAGTATCAGCCTGGGCGGATGAACTCAGTAGCAGATGCTTTGAGTAGGAAGACCCAGCCTGTGATGCTTTCGTCTTTGAGTGTCTCTAAAGTCTATGAGCAGTTGAGTACTTCGGGTTGGCGTTTCCAGCCGGGTGATCAGTACTTTATGGTTTCTTCGATTCAAGTAGAACTGCAGATTGTGAGTGACATCAGGGAGGCACAGAGGACTGATCCATATGTTCATGAGTTGAAGATTAAAGCCCGAATTGGTCAGTCTGATGATTTCTCTGTTTCGTCTGATGGGTGTCTGAGATTTCGAGGAAGATTGGTGGTTCTGAACTTGATCTATTTGAAAGAGACCATTATGAATGAAGCGCATTGTAGTCAGTACAGTGTGCATTCGGGCTAGAGAAAGATGTACCATGCCTTGAAATCTCACTACTGGTGGGAAGGCATGAAGAGCGATATCTCCGGTTTTGTTGCTAGATGTTTGAATTGCCAGCAGGTCAAGGCTGAGAGAATGAGACCTGGTGGATTACTACAGAGTTTGGAGGTGCCCCAATGGAATTGGGAGCACATAGCCATGGATTTTGTGACTCATCTACCTCGATCAAGTAGGGGATGTGATGCGATTTGGGTGGTGATTGATAGACTTTCGAAGTCAGCCCATTTCATTCCCTATGACGTGAGGTGTTCAATGAAGAAAATGGCGAAGCTGTATATCGACCATGTGGTTAGATTGCATGGAGTTCCTGTTTCAATAGTGTCTGAGAGAGATCCAAGATTCACTTCTCATTTTTGGAAGAGTCTGCAAGCAGCGATGGGTTCGAGATTGGCTATGAGTACATCCTATCACCCACAGACAGATGGTCAGTCTGAGCGAACCATCCAGACTTTAGAGGATATGCTGCGAGCAGTTGTGATGGATTTTAGTGGTGGCTGGCAGGATTATTTGTCGTTGGTTGAGTTTTCGTATAATAACAGCTACCAGGTGACTATCGGGATGGCTCCATTTGAGGCGTTGTATGGTCAAAAATGCAGATCTCCGATTTGTTGGGAAGAAGTTGGTGAGAGACAGCTTTCTACCCCTGAGTTTGTGCAGCATATGAAAGATCAGATTGATTTGATTCGAAGTAGAATGAAGGCTGCACAAGATAGATTTACCAGCTATGCTAACGGAAGACGTCGACCGTTAGACTTTGAGGTTGGCGATCGAGTATTTCTCAAAGTTTCTCCTTTCAAGAGCGTGATGCGCTTCAGATTTAAAGGCAAATTATCTCCTAGATTCGTTGGTCCCTTTGAGATTGTTGAAAGGATTGGACAGTTGGCTTATAGATTGAGGCTGCCTGCTGAGCTAGCAGCGATACATGATGTTTTCATGTGTCAATGTTGAGGAAATATGAGCCAGATCCATCCCATGTGCTGAGAACCGACGAAGTTGAGCTGGATTCTGGCTTGAGCTATGTCGAATATCCAGTGCAGATTTTGGATCGGAAGAAGAAGCAGCTGAGGAACAAAGTGATTCCGTTGGTGATTATCCAATGGAGTAAGCATGGCCGAGAGGAAGCTACCTGGGAAGTTGAGGAGAAGATGAGGCAGGATTGGCCTCATCTGTTTGAGCTCTGATAACGTGAATTTCCAGGTAAATTCTGATTCTTTGCTTTGAGTTTGGTTAGATGATTGTGTTTGATTTGAATGTTTTGATTAAATTTTCCCTGAGTGTGCCTTTGATTTCGAGGACGAAATCTCTTATGGTGGGGAGAATGTGAGGAATCAGATTTTAGATTAGTGATTATTGAATTGATTTGGAATTAGTAAAGTTAAGTTTGAGGGTTTTGCGAAATGAATCTCATTCGTTTATAATTTCAGCAGTAGCGCTAGTTGGTGAAATTTGTTATCAGTTGTTGGTGGCGTAAGAGTAATACACTGTCGTTTTGTGAAGACCAGACGTAGCGCTAATGCAAGAAACCAGTCGTAGCATATTTCAGAAGTCAACGCGAGCCAGCGGTACTGTAGCTCATAGCTGGTGGAAATTGGAAATCAGTAGTTGCATTTGAGGAGGTATCTGCTGGCAGTAGTTTCAATTGAAGAGGTTGCTGCTGGAAGTAGTTGCTTTGGGTGCGAGATTTAACGAGAAAGCGACACGTGTTGGTCAACCTTTTGGTTTTGACTGCTGGATTGTAGCGCTATCAGCTGTTGCGTTCTGAGGAATTGTCCCAGCTGAATGACCAGCTGCTGGTTTGAGGAACCAGTCGTGGGAGCAACGCGACGTCGTTTTGATAAGTTGAAACGCAGCGTGTTGGGTATTGCATCTGGTACCAGTAGCGAGGGATCTGTTGCGTGGTTTATCTAGTCGCTGGGTTGTTAACCAGCTGTTGACAGATATGATGACATGTCCTTTATGTCGTCGTTTTGAATTTTTTCACGTAACCAGTCGCTGGTGTTAGAGTAGGTGCCCAACTAGCCAACTTATGGCGTGTGGGTTCTTGTTGACTCTTTGTAAACGTTCTGTATTTATAAAATTCGTATTCTTTTATGGCATTCTTTATCTTTATTATTTTATAATGTTAACTTAAGTCCGAGGTCTTGGTTGTACATATTAGCCCTTATTACTCGAAACGTCATTGAGACTCTACATGATAGGTTCCTCACTTTGACCCGTTTACCGACTCAGTTGGGGTCATTAGGTGGCGGGATTGGGTGAGGTCCCGATGCATGTAGGAGTCGATGCTTCATTGTCGAGGATTCGCCGCTCGCCTTTGTGCGTGGATATCCTATGCTATCTGAGGAGATAATAGTGTGATAAATCTCTGGACAGAGTACTAGATGTGTTTTAGGTAAATGGGTTTACCTAGTAACACACGCGATGTCACTATTTGATCTCCGAGATGTATGCATGGTCATTAGATCTCTAGCGACTCTCGATTTACCAATGATCGTTGATCTGATCGGGATATTTGTGTTGAAAGGACCGTACTGTATGCTAACCATGACCGACTGGTTCTTGCAGGCACTATCAGTGATATCTAGGGGATCATGGGGCGATGTTGTTAGACGCTTTACCATGATCCGATGGGCTAGTCCGAGAATGTGGTTTCGGAGTCACACATGTTGTGGGTCCACGGCTAGCTGTATCCCTGAACCATTGAGGGTCACACAAGTACTAGTTTCTCGATTCCCGCATGGAAATTAGGCTCAATTTGTTGAGCATAGGAGGAGGAAGGATGGAAGTGCGACTTCCTAAAATTAAACAGGGGTCAAAATTCAATTTCCCTGAAGTTTGGGCTAGTTTGACTATCCTTGAAACTTGTAGGGGCCAAACTGCTATTTTGGACTAGGTGGTCCGAAAAATTGTTTTCGCATCATAATACTCAGTTTTGTAAACTGTGTAGATCGGTCTGATCTGATCGTTGATCGTGATTATGGGCGCGGTGGCTGCATGCTTGCGGGCGGCGGCGCACCGCCCATGCGGCGGTCCGAGGAGGCAATGCAACGGCTGGTTTTGAATTCTAGGGTTTTTTTGGGCCTGTCTCGGGCGACGCGAGGGGTTTTCGGGCCAATATTTGATATTGGCCCTTTTTGGTCGGACCAAAATTAATTTTTGAAATTTTTGAGATTTTGGAACTAAAATTGTTTTAAGCCCAATTTGATGCAATTAAAATGACAAACAAAGATTTTATTTATAAAATATGATTTTATATTTAAAATATGATTTTGTTGGAAAATATCAAATTTGATTTGATTATTTTATTTATGTCAATTAATCGAATTGATATTATTTGGGATGACCGAGAGCAATGCCCAATGTGTTAGGTGTATGCTAGGTTGTACAAATTTTTGGTTGTAATATTCTTGATATCATTTTCAAAGTGGGCCTGGATGGCCCGTTCCCACCCCTTTAAAATTGTATCCCTATTTGTCATGGTTATTTAAATGTAAATATTAGACTTAGTGGGAGGATGAATTTGAAGATGGTGGAAATGATGATCAAAGATACTGATGACCGAAGATTTGTAAAACTGGAAGCTTATGTAATAGGATTGCATTTGCATATTGCATGTCACCTAGGGTTGGACCTAGATCCGTGCTTGGCAACCACGGATCGCATAGCTCTCGCTTATCGATCATCCCAATTATATATGCGTGATATATATCTGTTGAATCCGCGATTTGAATTTGATTTAAAATTGTTGAGACCAAATTTCAAAATTAAAATCACTCATTTTAAATTTGATTTAAAATTTATATCAAGATTAAAAGTTTATTCGATAAACTAAGGGAATTTAAATATTGTTTAAAATTTCCTACCTTCCATCAACAATGATTGTACGTCGATGCTACCAGTATACATGGCCCGGCTCATATTATTGAGGGGGTTATGTATGCCGGAAAGCTGTACACGTTATTGACACTCGCTGTGAGTTGGTTGGAACTCTCTTTAACGTTGGCTCATATTATTGGGGACGTTAAGGGGACCGTCCATCACAACTCAACATTGATGGGTCATCTTGACACGTGATAGTAATCGACGTCATATTATTGGGCCCTTACTGGACGTGAGGTTAATACATGGAGGTTGCACCTGTTGCAATTGGGCTCTACCTTTTGAGGATCATGGTTGGCTGATATTATTCGGGACCATGATTTCTTGATTGGACTCTGTGTACCCACTAAGGAAACTTGCTTTCTCGATTTCATTAGAGGGTGGTGAAATCGTTAAAATAGTGGGAGGGTAATTCATAAAACTAAATGCCCTTTTTTTATGTCTTAGCGTTTTTCATAAATAGTCTGTAATGCATGTCTATTTTTCCTTTCAGTATAAACTACTATTACAATGTCTTCAATCAAAAATCCACTTGCTGCTATACTGGATAGCAACAAGTTCAATGGTTTGAACTATCAAGATTGGCTTCGAAACCTCAAGATTGTCTTGGCTTCGGAGAAACTTCTCTATACGCTAGAGAAGACCCCTCCGAAGGAAGCCCCTGCCGATGTCAGTCCTGAGGAGCTGACAAAGCTGAATAAATGGTGGGATGACGAGCTTAGGGCACGGTGCTATGTGATGGCATCGATGTCCAACGAAATGCAGCGGCGCTTTGAGAAGACGGAGTATGCTGCTGGCATACACCTTCATCTCAAGGAACTGTATGGGGAGAACTCTCGGACTGAGAGGTTCACTACTGTCAAGGAGCTCATGACGAGCCGCATGCGCGAGGGGACTTCGGTCCGCGAGCATGGGGTCCCTATGATTGGGCTCATTGAGAAGCTAGTGGGCCTTGATATCACGCTTCCACATGAGCTGTCTGTGGATCTGCTTCTCCTCTCCCTCCCTACTGCGTTCGACTCCTTTGTGGTCAACTTTAACATGAACAAGCTGGAAGCCACCCTTGAAGAGGTGGTAAACATGCTTGTCATGTTTGAGGGGACCATAAAGAAGGACAAGCCCGCCCTCCTTATGGGCTCCTCTTCCTTTGCGAAGAAGGGGCCCAAACGCAAGGGTAAGAAGCGTTCTGCCCCTGCGAAGGAGGAAAAGCCCGCCAAGAAGCCCAAGGCAAGAACTTCAAAGCCGAACAAATCTGAGGATGTTAGCCACCACTGTCACAAGCCTGGACACTGGAGGAGGAACTGTAAGGATTAACTCGAGCAGTTGCGAACTGCAAAAGGTATATTCTACATTGAAATAAATATGTCTCTTAATTCGACTTCTTGGGTACTTGATACCGGATGTGGATCTCATATCTTCAATGATTTGCAGGTAATGACAAGAAGCCAACGTCTTAGAGAGGGTGAGACCCACTTGAGGCTTGGCAACGGAGCAAGGGTTGCTGCTGTAGCTATAGGAGATATTTATTTATTTCTGTATTCAAATTTTAAGTTGTTATTGATAAACGTTTTATTTGTTCCCGAATTAATAAAGAACATCATTTCTATTTCTATGCTTGATAGTGATGGATATTCTTGTCATTTTGCCAATTCGATTTGCAATATATACAAGAATGAATGTTTGATTGGAATTGGGGAACGCGAAAACGATCTATACACCTTAAAATTAAAAGAAGTTCCAACTCATGATGTGGAAACACATGCAAAAACAATAAAAAGGAAAAATGATAGTTTTAAACCGGCACAACTTTGGCACGTTAGGCTAGGTCATGTTTCCTTAAGTAGGATGAACAAGTTGATTAGGAGTGACATGTTTGATATGTCTGACATTAACTCCCTACCAACTTGTGAGTCTTGTCTCAAGTGAAAAATGACTAAGTTGCCCTTCACGGGAAAAGCTGAACTTGCTGAAGGCCTACTGGATTTGATCCACACCGATGTGTGTGGCCCACTTAGCATTGGTACTAAGTCCGGGCACACCTACTTCATCACCTTTACCGATGATCGTTCTAGGTATGGGTACTTGTACTTAATGAAGCACAAGTCTGAATCCTTTGAAAGGTTCAAAGAATTCAAGGCTGAAGTGGAAAATCAATTGGGAAAAAGTATTAAGACTCATCGATCCGATCGAGGTGGAGAATACTTGAGTACCGAGTTTCAAGACTATCTTAAAGAGAATGGGATTCTCTCACAGTGGACCCCTCCGGCCACACCACAGCTCAATGGTGAGCGGAGCATCGTAACCGAACCTTGATGGACATGGTTCGATCTATGATGAGTTTCACTGAACTTCCTGCCTCGTTTGGGGCTATGCACTCGAAACGACGGTAATGTTGTTTAACAATGTCCACACCAAGACGGTGGATAAAACTCCATATGAGATATGGATGGGCAAGCCACCCAAATACTCATACTTGAGGATTTGGGGATGTCCTTCTACCAAGGCAGTGGATAAGACTCCATATGAGATATGGATGGGCAAGCCACCCAAAATACTCATACTTGAGGATTTGGGGATGTCCTGCTTACGTGAAGCAGACAGTGGGAGATAAGCTGGATAATAGATCCATCTTATGTTACTTTGTTGGGTATCCAAAGAATTCTATTGGATACTACTTCTACTATCCCAATGAAACAAAAGTGTTTGTTTCTAGAAATGCCACCTTTCTGGAAAGGGAATTTCTACTTGATAGAAAAGGCAAGATAGTAGAACTCGAAGAGGTTCGAGAACCAACTGAAGTACCAAGTGAGTCTCCCGCACCTCAAGAGCCAATACTTGATATGGACACACCTAGGAGATCTGAAAAGGTTCCTAGGGCTCCTGTTAGATATGGGTTCCTCCTTGAAGATGATCAAAGTGATAAAACTATTGGATGTGATCCAAGAACTTTCAAGGAGGCAATTTCCGATGCTGATTCTAATTTGTGACTTGAAGCAATGCAATATGAGATTGACTCAATGCATTCGAACCAAGTTTGGACTCTTGTTAATCCTCCTGAAGGAATGGTTCCTATTGGGTGTAAATGGACATACAAGAGAAAACTTGGGCCTGATGGTAAGGTACTGACCTAAAAGGCACGACTGGTCGCGAAAGGTTACACTCAGAGACAAGGTGTTGACTATGATGAAACCTTCTCACCAGTCGCTATGTTCAAGTCAATTAGAATCCTACTAGCCATAGCCGCATGGTACGACTATGAGATATGGCAAATGGATGTGAAAACTGCGTTCCTTAATGAAAACATTAAGGAAGAGATCTATATGACGCAGCCTGAGGGTTTCACATCTGTAGGAAGTGAGCATAAAGTATGCAAACTTTAGAGATCGATCTACGGTCTCATACAAGCATCGATAAGTTGGAACCTGAGATTTGATGAAACAATTAAAGAATTTGGTTTCATCAAGAATCCTGAGGAGCCATGTGTGTATAAGAAGGTAGTTAAAAATGCTGTGACATTCCTTGTACTTTATGTTGATGACATTATACTCATTGGGAATGATATAGGAATGTTGCAATCAACTAAAGTGTGGTTGTCTAGTAAATTCTCGATTAAGGGCATGGGTGAAGCATCCTATATTCTAGGAATACAGATCTATAGAGATAGATCGAAGAGGATGCTCGGACTCAGCCAAGCTACCTACATCGATACCATATTTAAGCGGTTCTCTATGGAAGAGTCCAAGAGAGGACACCTACCTATGTGCCACGGGGTCACTCTATCTAAGTCTATTTGTCCAAAGACTGATGAGGAGATAGAGAGTATGACACGTGTGCCATATGCCTCCACAATAGGTAGCATTATGTATGGCATGATCTCAACTAGACCAGATGTCACATATGCTCTGAGTGTCACGAGCCGTTACCAAGCCAACCCCGGCCAGATGCATTGGAAGGCCGTGAAAGATATTCTTAAGTACTTACGAAGGACTAAGAATTTATTCATGGTCTATGGGGGTGGTGAACTGAAATTGGAAGGCTACACTGATTCTAGCTTCCAATGTGATGTGGATGATTCGATGTCAACCTCTGGATTTGTATTCATGCTCAATGGTGGTGCTGTCTCTTGGAAGAGTTCCAAGCAAGACACCATCGCAGATTCAACGACTGAGGTTGAGAACATCGCATCATCAGCTGCTGCTAAAGAGGCGGTTTGGATGAGGAATTTCATCTAAGATTTGGGCGTAATCCCTGAAAGAGTTGGTCCAGTCCCGGTGTACTGTGACAACACGGGTGCCGTTGAGCAAGCAAAGGAGCCTAGGTCTCACCAAAGAGCCAAACATATACTGAGGAAATACCACATAATCCGGGACATTGTGGCTAGAGGTGACATAGCTGTCGAGAGAGTCGCCTCTGCAGACAACGTTGCTGATCCACTTACGAAGCCCTTGCCAGGACCGTTGTTTGAATAACATCGCGAAACAATGGGACTGCGTCTGATGAGTAGTTGGCTTTAGGGCAAGTGGGAGATTGTTAGAGTAGGTGCCCAACTAGCCAACTTGTGGCGTGTGGGTTCTTGTTGACTCTTTGTAAACGATCTTTATTTATGAAATTCGTATTCTTTTATGGCATTCTTTATCTTCATTATTTTATAATGTTAACAATTGTGTTGGATAAAGACCTAGAATGCACCATAGTGTATGTTAGATGTGATAGTGGATATGATGGCTATCATGAAAAACATCTAATAGTCACTGTGTATTCTAAACTCGTTCCTAGTCGAATGGGCCGTCAAAATGAGGATAAGGCCGCCCGAGCTTGAGACTAGCATCTGCGATGTGAAGTACCACGTTTCATTGGTAGGGAACATTGTGATGTTATGAGCATGCAGATGGATAGTGACCTGGTGATCTATCGAACTATCCTCGTTCAGACTTTCCAAGTGGTTACCATTTGTCGAGTGGATTAAGTCCGAGGTCTTGGTTGTACAGATTAGCCCTTATTACTCGAAACGTCATTGAGACTCTACATGATAGGTGCCTCACTTTGACCCGTTTACAGACTCAGTTGGGGTCATTAGGTGGCGGGATTGGGTGAGGTCCCAATGCATGTAGGAGTCGATGCTTCGTTGTCGAGGATTCACCGCTCGACATTGTACGTGGATATCCTATGCTATATGAGGAGATAATAGTGTGATAAATCTTTGGCCATAGTACTAGATGTGTTTTAGGTAAATGGGTTTACCTAGTAACACACGCGATGTCACTATTTGATCTCCGAGATATATGCATGGTCAATGGATCTCTAGCGACTCTTGATTTACCAATGGTCGTTGATCTGATCGGGATACTTGTGTTGAAAGGACCGTACTGTACGCTAACCATGACCGACTGGTTCTTGCAGGCACTATCAGTGATACCTAGAGGATCATGGGGCGATGTTGCTAGACGTTTTACCATGATCCGATGGGCTAGTCCGAAAATGTGGTTTCGGAGTCACACATGTTGTGGGCCCACGACTAGCTGTATCCCTGAACCATTGAGGGTCACAAAAGTACTGGTTTCTCGATTCCCGCACATAAATTAAGCTCAATTTGTTTAGCATAGGAGGAGGAAGGATGGAAGTGCGACTTCCTAAAATTAAACAGGGGTCAAAATGCAATTTTCCTGAAGTTTGGGCTAGTTTGACTATCCTTGAAACTTGCAGGGGCCAAACTGTTATTTTGGACTAGGTGGTCCGAAATATTGTTTTCGCATCATAATACTCAGTTTTGTAAACTGTGTAGATCGGTCCGATCTGATCGTCGATCGAGATTATGATGGAGCCACGGTGATGGACTTGAAACGAATGTTCACCCTGGGCCTGGGCCCGACCCAAGCCCATTAAACCGGTTCAAGCCCATACGAAGTCTATAAATAAGGGCCCTAGGGTTGCATTACAAACACAAACATAACTACACAAAACCCTAGAGCAAGCCGCCTCCCTCCCTCTCTACTCCTCTCGGCCGTCGCCCCCCTTGCGCCGCCGCCGCGCACCACCGCCTGTCGCTGCCGTCGGACTTGTTCCGACTGTCTCGACGAGGAGATTCCATCCGTGAAACATTCATCACGTTTTCTAGTGTATACTGACGAAGGAATCGTGATTTCAGTCGTGGACCGGATTAGGAGAACGACGACCGCCTATCGTTGAAGTGCCGATTTCCTCGTGAAATTGGTCGGAGCCAGGCACATAGACGCCAGCAAGGTACCAAATCAAACATCCTATGTATGTTTATTTGCTGTATTGGTTATGTATTGACTGTTCCCGATGCAAAATTTTGAAATCTTCTGCTGCTCCATGGGAGCGGGATCCGGATCCGTCGCTGCGCCAACAACTGGTGGTTTTTGAAGGAATCTGTTACCAGCTTTTGGTTGCTTCGCAAGAGAAATCCGTTGTCAGCTGGTGGAACGTTTCGGCGTCGTTTTGTTTAGTTGGAACGGTGTCGTTTTGATGCTACTTTGCAAATTTAACGCCTGGTGGTTGCTGCTGGTTTTGTTAACAGGAAAATATGGTTTCTGTTGAAAGCAACGACTGGTATCTGTTGTGAGATACCTACTGTTCACGAAGTCTTGTTATTTTCAGTGATGCTACTTTGCAAATTTAACGCCTGGTGGTTGCTGCTGGTTTTGTTAACAGGAAAATATGGTTTCTGTTGAAAGCAACGACTGGTATCTGTTGTGAGATACCTACTGTTCACGAAGTCTTGTTATTTTCAGAACAACAGCAGTTGGATTGAGATATATATATAGATAAGTGTTGATCGACACTTATAATTAATCTGAACTCGATATTTCTTATCTCCATATCCAAACCCTCGTTTTAGCTACTGTTCACCGTGACTTTTCTCCGTCGATTGCCGCCGCTTCCCATCGTTGTTTCGAGTGAACTTGGTGGCGCTGGATTCCTTGTGAGTTGCTTTTCCGATTGTTACCCAGTTTGGGCTATAGAACGGTCTTGGAGAGGATCGCGAAGTTGCTGGTTTCTTCGTACAGTGGAATTTGATAGTTCTTCCGCTGGTTTCAGCTTCTGGATTGCAGCTTCCAGGAACTTCGTTGTGGTTGGACGTGACTATCAAAGGGTAGAATTGTGCAGGAAGAAACTGCCGTTCCTTGGTAATTATCTGTTGAGGTAGAAATCAGCTGTTGGAGGTACGAATTGAGCAGATTTAGCAGCTTGAGCGTGAACATGGTTGTGATTGATGTTGTGAAATATGCTTATATGCTTCTGTGATTTATGTGATATAGCTTGTGAATTGATTGAGTTTTACATTCTATTTTCACGTATTGAATTGTATGCATTGTGCATTGAATATTGAATTGACATACATGCATACATCTCGAGCCTGATTGACATATTGATTGATGACCTTATTGAAAGCCACGTTGTGACTGGTCGACTGATGAGTTGTGCCTGAAAAGTCCAACGCTATCATCGGAGTGGTGACTACCGGATTCGAGTGTCTACCACCGAGCTGTGATGGGCTGATGGGCTCTGAAGATCACGGACCGATGATTTCCCCGGTTGATACACCGTGCGGGTATAGAGGCTGATTGAGATGATTTTCCAGTGGATACACTGGTCTAGCTATCCGATCCTTGATAGCCCTCATGCATTTCATAGCATTGATTATAGCATATTGCATGATTAGCTATTTTGATAGCTCTTCGTACTGAGGCTTGACCTCGTATTTCTTTTCCTGCTTTTGTGTTGTTTGGGTCTGTGTTACCCATTTGCAGGATCTTCAGGTAACCAAGATGGACAGAGTGGAGCGCCAGCTGGTCGATCCCCATTTCCTTGAGTCCCAGTCTACTTTGACTATGTATTGAACCGGGGGATGCCCCGTGTTTTTATGTATTGGGGATCTGTATTTGAATTGAGATTTGTCGTTACCTGTTTTATATGAGTTTGAGTCAACTCGTATTTTGAGTATTGATATTTTGAATGTATGTTTTGAGTTCAGGCCCAT
>KQ996347.1:92724-112526 GCA_001598015.1 Dorcoceras hygrometricum
TGTTGTAATCGCAATTGCAATTATCAATACAAACTGTTTTTCCGCAAATGTTTTAGCAGTTAGCGCGCAATTTAAGTATCTGCTGATCCTTGAGCTTGTCGTTTGTTTTGTTCGTTTCAAGTTATAGGAAATACAGCCTATAGAGAATTATCATTTAGACCTTCTTTTATCCGAAAATTTTTATTTACCCAATTCTCGTGGCCCCGTTGGGTTCGGGCGTCACAGTATTGGTTTGATTTAACTCGTATTTTGATTATTGATATTTTGAATGACGATTTGAGTTCAGGCCCATATTATTTCGAAACTTTTTAAGCCCTGTTTTACGCTTCCGTGATTATGTGCTTAATTGTGCTCTAATCCTATGAGATAGCACGGGGCCTGACAGATTGTTCCTATTTCAGTTCTCAGAGCGGTTCAGCACGGTCAGATTGCTGAACATTTTTGTAAATTTTTAGAGGCATAGGACGCTCGATATGAATCATCCCTATCTTCCTATACATCGTCTGAAGCTGCTGAAGTTAGTTTTGAAGAAGTTTAGTACCAGATCAGCATTTTGAAGGTTCTCCCAAACCTCAGTTGTTTAGCCGGATAGCTGCTCAGCTTAGAGACTTGGTGCACAACCTTAGCCTCGAGCAACTGCAATCTCAAGTGCTTTTAACTACTTTCAAGTACGAGGTTGATCAACGAATGACGTCTTCAGAGCTTAGTGCCCAATATCTGCATGCCTCACACCTTACGCAGATCAAAAAATAGCGGATACAATATTTGGATTGATAAGGTGGGTAGATAAAGTCAAAGTTGGACTTTCTTCTGAGCTTACTTCGACAAGACAGCTGCTCCTTGATGAGGTCCGGAGATCAACATCTGAAGTCTATTCTAGCCTCACTCCTTTGGCTCTCAGCTCGCTGAAATTATTGCTCATGTTACGAGAGCTGGTGATGCCAAAAAGGGGGAAGTAACAGCTGCTGTAGGAAAGGAGACCCCAGCAGCAAATGGCAAGATGGTTTTGAGAGGAGAGGCTTCAGTTATGAGGATCAGATCTTATAATTACAGTCCTTGTACTTTGAAGAATTCTTTGAAGAGAAATTCTGTTATTCTAAATAAATAAACTAAGTTTTTTTATCACCAAAAAGGGGAAAGTTATTAAGGATAAAATTTACTAAGTTTTCGTGACAACAAATACATGAACCTGATCTTGAAAAAATAGAGGAATTCAGATCAGAGCACAGTATTCAATTCAGAGAACACTTTCAGATTAGATCACAGTATTCAGTTCAGAGAACACTTTTAGATTAGAACACCTCCAAGCCGATGTCCCCAAGACCATTTCACGGCAAAATCCTTACTCACAATCTCTCCAAGTTTGACATATCCATCAGCTTATGACCAGACTGATGACTTCTAACAACTCAGGTACTATCCGCGATCTGTCTACTCAGTTCGGGACATCAGCTATCACAGCAACGGGTCAATTCTCGTTCACTACTTCAGCATAGGAGGGCCAATCGGCTCTCACCAAAGCTGACAACCATGAACAAATCTTGTCTGAACTGTGCGTCTCTATCAGCTTGCGTCCAAGCTGATTTCACCTCATCAGCACAACATATCTCCCGTAATCTATTCCTCGCATAACAGCTTCCAGTCCAACTCATAACAGCTTACGCTACACGACGCCTTTCAAACTGTTCGCTGCCATGCTATCATCTACACAACAACTTACGATAGGAATATTCGATCCATGCCCAACAAGGCATAACAACTCGGAGCTGCTCTACGCACAGCTGTATCACGTGCTCCGCAGGGTAATCCATCTCAGAGCTGATCTGTTCCAAATAAGCTCGCATCGAATATGAGCTATGCTGGAGCCCGATTAATCATCCCAGTCAATCGCTCATCATTCCGCTCTGATCATCCCTGAGCTGAGTCTCAATTTAGCAAGAATAATCCTCCAGATCCTACAGATCTGGCGTGCTACTATCAGTTAGGAATTACGTACACGTATCTGCTTCACATCCAGTAGTATGTACAACAACTTAGAGTGCTTAACTTAGCCCGCATCACTCTGGCCAGCTTGTGATGCTCTATTCAGCTTTCATTGTCTTATTTAGCACTCTAAGTCTTCATATCAGCTTACGAATCCAGGCTCAAGGTAAGCACTCAAACCAGCTCGCATTGGTTAACCCAGATCTTCCAGGGTCAACACAGCTCGCGACATAACTTCAGGCCCAAAGCTGTATTCAGCTTTCGTATTCTAGCACACATCATCTCACACCGCTGAGCTTAACCACACTGTATAACTCTAATCTGGCCCTAACATACTTGTATACCAGCTAACACCAGCAGTCTTGGTTTAAACTGCACAACACCGCACAGTGGTACTCTGCCAGCTTGCTCCTGATCTAATCCATCTCCAAACTACACCGCAAGCTTCGAAGCTGGATTCTACAACCTATACATCCTCCAAGCTGATACGAACTCCAACAAATCTAAACAGCTTGCTCTTTTAAGATCAGACTAGAACACTAAACCAGCTCAGACCCTCGTTGGTCTAATCTGAAATCAAAAGCTGTTTTCTGCATCATCAACTTAGCACGAGAAGTAGGATCTACTTGCATTCCTAGTTGACCCATCTCATCCGATTCTCTTTAAGCTGGTTAATCTTGATTGATTAATCACTAATATGGATTGATTAATACTTTAATGACCTTGAATAATTACAGTTCTCACACCTTAGTGGATCCGACTAGATAGAAGCTATGCAATTTAATAAATTCTAACGTATCAAAGTATGTCATCTAGTTCCTAAACCTACTGATCAAAACATTATAGGTACTAAATGGGTATTTAGAAATAAACTAGATGAAAATGGTAACGTAGTTCGAAACAAGGCTAGACTAGTAGCTCAAGGTTATAGGCAAGAAAAAGGGATAGATTTTGTTTGCTACTGTAGCTATACTGGAAGCCATTCGTATATTTATTGCATATGCCGCATTTAAAAACTTCAAATTTTACCAAATGGATGTCAAAAGTGCATTCTTAAATGGCTTTCTGAATGAGGAAGTGTACATTACACAACTCCTGGCTTCGTATATTATACCAGACCAGACTTTGTATATAAGCTTGATAAAGCTCTGTATGGTATGAAACAAGCTCTAGAGCTTGGTGTGATACACTATCCAAATTTTTGATAGAGCATGATTTTGTTATAGGATCTGTTGACAAGAAACTGTTTAAATTTTTTAAGAATGATCATGTCTTGTTAGTACATATTTATGTTGATGATATCATTTTTGGATCAACTAATCACAAGCTTTGCGAAAAATTTTCCAAGCTTATGCAGGAAAAATTCGAGATGAGCATGATGGGGGAGATAACATTTTCCTAGGTTTACAAGTAAAGCAGCTTGAGGAATTAATATTCATCAATCAAGCGAAGTATACCAACGAAGTTCTCAAGAAGTTTGGGATGGAAAACTATTCATCAGTGGCTACTCCAATGCATGCTTCAATCAAACTGGATAAAGACAAAGCTGGAACCACCGTTGAGGTAACAATTTATCGTGAGATGATTGGATCTCTATTGTACCTAACCGCAAGCAGACCGAACATTATGTTCTCGGTCTGTATGTGTTCAAGGTTCCAAGACGATCCAAAACAGTCACACTACATTGCTGCTAAACGTATTTTTAAATACTTAAAGGGCATGCAGAACGTTTTGGTATCCCAAAGACTCAAATTTTAATTTGATTGGATACAGTGATGCATATTACGCAGGTTGTAAAGTTGATCACTGTAGCACAAGTGGAACTTGTCAATTTTGGGTGATAGACTAATATCGTGGTTCAGCAAGAAACAGACATCGATAGCCTCATCCACAGCTGAGGAAGAGTACCTTACAGTCGGAAGCTGTTGCGCTCAAATACTATGGATTCAACAATAGCTCCGGGACTATGGCATTGATGGACTGGAAGCACCCATATTCTGCGATAACACAAGTGCGATCATGATCAATCAGAACCCCACCCCGTACTGCATTCCAGGACCAAGAATATTGACATACGCCATCACTTTATTCGAGACCACGTGCTAAAGAAAAACTTTCGGGTGGAGCATGTGCCAATCGATCAGCAAGTAGCTGATATCTTCACAAAGCCTCTACCGGACGCAAGTTTTCTTACTTTAGAAACATTTTAGGTCTCTTGGGTATGTCATAACTATGTTCTGGATGCACATATTCAGGGGGAACAATATAATTCAAACAGATAACACAGAAGTTCCGCTGATTGCTTCCTAGCTGGTCAGCATTGTGCTGATCTGGTCCAGCTTGGGGCATGTATAGCAAGATGTTATCACGGTGTTTGGATTACTTTCTTCCTTGCTGGTATAATAATCGAACGGTTGAGATTGGATTGCCCTTTCAAACTCTTTTAAAATAGGATGGTCATCTGTTCAGAATTTCAAATATTTTAACTATGATGATGACACGTGTTCACTTAAAACCCTTCTCTCTCATTGTTAAGATAAAATTTATAAGGTTTGGTGATAACAAACACAATACAAGAACTAAATCTTAAAAATCAGATCTGGACAATCAGTTATCGTGGTTAATAGTTAAGTATTTTTCAGATACCAAATATTTGGGAATAGTTTAATCAGATTTCAGTTATCGGGTTGAAGATTTCGAATCAGAGCTTATCAGACTAGAGTATTCGGTTTATTTCAGCTATCGGGTCAGGATCTCAGATTTGAGGGTATTCAGATTTGATTCAGAGACTTCGGTTACAGATCCGGACTATAGACAGGGTTCTTCAGACTTCAAAGTTGATAACGTTTAAGTATTACGAGAAGAGCAGTACAATCTTCAGATGTGACAGAGAACATTGATTCGGTAGTAGTACAAAAGTGGGATATCTCAGATATGATGACTATACGTGCAAGGGAATATTTCTTGTAGCATTCACAAAGAGAAAGAGAGCAGTACTGAGATTTTTATATTATAGTAGATGTGAGCTTCGGAATCCTTCAGATGTTATTAGTTGATTATTGGAGAGAAACCAACGGTCACTTGAATTAAGAAAACAAGATCAAAGCTATTTTGAGTAAAATCGTGCATTACGCAGAGTGGTTGATACGCTGCTTACCCAGTATGGTAAGTCAATCAAGCCTTGACATCGCAGATTACCTTGTGCATAGCGCTAATGGAGATTCGATGAAGATATGCAAAGGGTTCGTATCTACTGAACGTTGAGGTTGAAGAGTATAAATAGTTGAAGAATTTAAACAGTGAAGCTCTCCGTGAATTTTGAAAAAGCTCTCTATCGATTTTCTCACATACTCTCACGCTCACAAATTTCTGGGATTACTCAAGCAAAAAATTCTATGTCCCAGCATTCAAATCTCGAAGAACATTCCTTTGTTCTTAATTGATTTATCTTCGAGAGATATATACAGTACTAAAAATATCATATTCATTGTATTATTTAGATTGAGTCTGTAACAAACGTGCTACGTTAAGCCGTTTGAGAAAATTACATTCGATCGTAAACTGCAGTGTTATCTGCAAGTAGTTGGTGTTGTTAGAAGTTCACTTGGAGCGAGGCTCAGTGATCGGGTGTATTCAAAGGCTGTGTATATCAAATCTTCTAGTGGAACCTTCCTGCAAAGGAAGAATGGGAGACATAGGATTTGATATCCGAACTTCCATAAACAAACTCTTGATCCCTGCACTTTTACTTTACTTGCATCGTACTTATTTATTTTATATTGTTCACTGTTTAATCGACTTATTTCCTCACAACTTTGTTAGTCGAGCGAAAAACTTTAAACTGAGAGCCTCAGATCTGGTAACTCGGATCTGAGTTAAGCGAGGCGCTTGTAAAATCGTTTTTAAAGGTTTCGAAAAATAAAAATCCATGGAGTTCATTCAACTCCCCCTTCTGAACTCCTAGGCCTATTTTCGATCCTAATTGATCCTATCAATTGTTATCAGAGCCTGCCTATCTCAGTTGTTGAACAGTTGTATCTTTGCGCTTATATATTTGAAATATGTCGACTTCTCACAACAAAATTCCTATTTTTCCAAGGAGGATATGACGATTGGAAGATTAGGATGCAAGCTCACTTGGTCGTGCAAGACGATGACATGTGGTTCGTTATCACATATGGACCCATGAAGATAATGAAAGCCAACACTGCAATAGCTATAACTGAAGGAGCACCTCAATGGGTTGAAAAGAACCGACATGAATATACAACTCAGGACAAGAAAAAGGCCAATCTGTGCAATGTGTTGAAGGATATTATTTACAAGGCGCTGGACAAGATTATGTTCAGCAAGATCAAAACATGTGCCACTGCCAAAGAAATATCGGAGAAACTGACTCAAATCTGCGAAGGCAATGACGAAACCAAGGAGAACAAATTGACCATGGCCCAGCAGAAGTATGAGTCGATAAAGATGCGAGATGGAGAGACCATGGCTGATTTCGATGAAAGATTCAGTGTTGTTGTAATAGAGCTGACAAGTCTGGGCAAGGAATACAGCAACCGAGAGTTGGCGCTCAAAGTAATGAGAGCATTGCCCCGGGATTGGGATGTCAAGACCATGGTGATGCGAGAGTCCAAAGATTTGATCAAGCTTGAGCTCCATGATTTATTTGCAAATCTGAAAGCATATGAGTTTGAGCTGGAAACCATATCTGAGGCTGGACCATCAACATCTCAACCAACAAAAGCTCTTGCAGCAACAACATCTGAACAGTTCTTTCCAAGCACTAGCAAGTCTGCCGAACAACTGATAAATGACATCATTCCCTCTTCGTCAAGAAGTTTGGGAAATTCATGAGAAGATCCTCTAACCCTTCTTTTAATTGTAACAAATCTGAAAGATATCTACTGATATGAACTATTATAATTGTGGTCGTCCAGGGCATTTCGCAGCAGATTTTAATAGGCCCAAGAAGGAGGATAGATCCAAGAAATATGAGAAGAAAGATGATAGATACAAAGAAAGATCTACTGAGAGAAGGATGAGGACCAGATCTGAAAAGAGACCCAATCGGAAGAACGATCATAAGGTGCTTGTTGCTGAGGAAAGCAACAAGAACCGGGCGGACTCAGATTCAGATTCTACATCAAGCATCTCCTCATCCAGTGATAGTGAGCCAGAAGATGTTCACTGCTTGATGGAAATCAGAGCACTACAAAAGATGAGGTATTTGATTTTTCTAAAACTGAATTTACACGTGAAGACCTGATCAGACTCAACGAGATGGTCTATGAGTACCGAAAACTATCACAGACATTTGAGGAAATCAAAGCCGAAAACAAAGGTCAGAAAAATAGTTCAGTTGAATCAAGCAATGCTCAGCTTGAGGATACTGACAGTTTAAAGACTGGTTTGAGTAAGCTGATGATTGAGAATGATCTCTTGAGAAATAGGTCTTATGAGCTCAATCTGAAAACGAAAGGTTAAAAGAAGTGATGAGCTCCTGGACCAAGTCTTCCGTTTCCCTGAACAGGATGTATGAGACTCAGAAGCCACCAAATGATAGAACTAGATTAGGTTTCAACGTTGAAGAAAGCAGCTCTGAGGGAATGAGTACTCAATCAGATCTGGCATATGACAAGTTCAAAAAGATGAATTTTGTCAAAGCCAGTGTGATACACAATTTTTATGAATCGGTAAAGTATGATGACCAGACCTCTGGGCAACTGAACCAAAAATACAAAGCTGGTATCGGATATATCAGACCTGAGAACTCCAAGCCAAGCTGGCTAAAGAATAGACTTGATAAATATAAGGCGAAAGCTGGTTCTAAGTCGTCTGTTCCCAACCAGTTCAGGCGTGGTTCTAAGAAGGTCAAATATGTGTGGGTAAAGGTTCAGCCCCAACGAGATCTGAATGGTCCAAATACTAAGCCAATGCTCAACAGACCTCACAACATTTCTGCACGTACCCTTATGGACTCACATACTAGGAAGACTGTTAAAGTAATTCAAGTATGGGTCCCTAAAGGGGTAATCCGACCTGGACCAAGTAAAACTGGGTACCAAAATTTGTTTTCATTTTTGCAGGATAACAGGTACAAAGCTGGAGAAGAATCTATCATCTGGTATCTGGATAGTGGTTGTTCATGACATATGACTAGAAACCAAAAGTGGCTATCAGATGTGACACCTCATAAAGGAGCAAAAATAAAGTAATTCAAGTATGGGTCCCTAAAGGGGTAATCCGACCTGGACCAAGTAAAACTGGGTACCAAAATTTGTTTTCATTTTTGCAGGATAACAGGTACAAAGCTGGAGAAGAATCTATCATCTGGTATCTGGATAGTGGTTGTTCATGACATATGACTAGAAACCAAAAGTGGCTATCAGATGTGACACCTCATAAAGGAGCAAAAATCGTCTTTGGCGATAACTCTCACGTAACACCGTGGGTAAGGGTAATCTTACCCACATATATGAAGAGAAGTCAACTGTTGAGCCTATTCAGATGTGAACATATCAAGCTTATTCAGAAGACGAAAAAATCCTGCAAAAGCCTGAAAATAAAGGACACAAGGACAACACTGTCGGTACTTTACAGAACACCTTTCAACAGGAAGAAACTTGTGACCAACGGATTAATTTGCACAGAGGATATTTAAACAAGAAGAATTGATGAAGATGATTGTTGGGATCCGGATCGCGCCCCCCGGCCGGGCAGCGGAAGAACAAAATTACAAGTGCCGGGAGACGATCAATACGATGAACAATTCAAGTTCTATGACATTCATAGGGTGTTTTAAGGAATACCTTGCTGGCACTTGTGATGGCTCCAACCGGAATTACAAGAACGCCGGCTCTTCACGATAGGTGGCGGTAGATCCGTCAATCAGGTCCATGACCGGAATCGATCTCCCTCCAATCAACCTGCACTAGAAGGCTGAAGGATTTTATCGCCAACGAATTCTCCTCGAAAAACTATTCGGAACAAGTCCGGCGAGCGGCGGAGGCGGCGGCGGCGGCGGGCGGTGCACGACGGCGGCGTGAGGTAGATGAAGAGAGGGGGCGGAGGCCAAGGGTGCTTAGGGTTAGGGTTTGCTTAAGTGTATTATGAAGTCTAGGGTTAGTTCTAATTAAATAGAATTAAAGATGGGTTTGGATCCGGCCCAACGGGCCCGGGTCCAACGGGTGAACATTCCGTTCATCCCCATCACCGAGACTTCATCGTAACTCCGATCACCGATCAGATCGGACGGATCGACTCAGTTTTCGAAACTGAATAATATGATCTGAAAAACCATTTTTCAGAGCCCTAGTGCAAAATGACCGTTTTGCCCCTCAACATCGGCAAATCACGATTTGACCTCTGTTGACTTTTTAGGAAGTCGCACTCCCAAAATCCTCTTCGTATGCTCAACACATAGAGCTGAGTATTCGTGCGGGAATCTCGAATCCAGTACTTGTGTGACCCTCAATGGTTCGGGGATACAGCTAGCCGTGGGCCCACAACCATTGCGGCTCCGGAATCACAATTCCGGACTTGCCCATCGAATCATGGTAAAGAGTCTAGCAACATCGCCGCATGATCCCCTAGGTATCACTGATAGTGCCTGCAATAACCAGTTGGTCGTGGTTATCGTACAGTACGGTCCTTTCAATCCATATATCCCGATCAGATCAACGACCATTGGTAAATCGAGAGTCGCTATAGATCCGATAGCTATGCATACATCTTGGAGATCGAATAGTGAAATCGCGAGTGTAACTAGGTAAATACATTTACCTAAAACACTTCTAGTACTCTGGCCAGAGATTATACACTATTATCCCCTCAGATAGCATAGGATATCCACGCATGTCTGCGAGCGGTGAATCCTCGACAACGATGCATCGACTCCTACATGCATCGGGGTCTCACCCAATCCCGACGCCTTATGACCCCAAGTGAGTCAGCAAACGGGTCAAAGTGAGACGCCTATCATGTAGAGTCTCAATGACTTTTCGAGTCGTGAGGACTAATCAGTACAACCAAGACCTCGGACTTATCCACTCGACAAATGGTAACCACTTGGAAAGTCCGAACGAGGGTAGTTCAATAGATCACCAGGTCACTATCTATCTGCATGCTCAGAACATCACAATGCTCCCTACCAATGAAACATGGTAATTCGCATCGCAGATACTAGTCTCGAACTCGGGCGGCCTTATCCTCATTTTGACGGCCCAATCGACTAGCAACATGTTCAGAATACACAGTGACTATTAGATGTGTTTCATGATAGCCGTCATACCCACTATCACATCTAACATACACTTTAGTGTATTCTAGGTCTTTACTCAATGCAATTGTAAATCATCATACACACAATGAAAGTAAAGAATGCCATATAATAAATGCGAATATCATATATAAAGATTGTCATATACAAGAGTCCATAGACCCACACGCCACAAGTTGGCTAGTTGGGCATCTACTCTAACAATGATGATGCTGAAAAGAGAGAAAAACAGAGAGAATATAGTGGGAAGAATTACAAAGAGGTGAAGCAGTCGACCACCATGGAGAAGAAGATAATTGCAAGTGTCGACTGCTGAACTCAATCAGCTTTGAGGAAGCTCTTCCCAGATGTGTGAGATTATGTTTTCAAGAGTTGAGCGTTCATTGAAAATCTTACACACACAAAGATTCACTCACATATATTTGAGAGATGTGCGAAACAGAATAGTGAGTGAATCAAAACCACAAACCAAACACCAGATCCCATCCAAGCACGAAGATGTTAAACTCTGTGTATGTAGCCTTTCTCACTGAGGCATAAAAGAAGTGATTGAGTGAACACAGCTGAGATCTGGTGTAGATTATAGGAGTTCATATTTGGGCAGTGGGTAAGTCCCAAATCTGATTGGGTCTGCGGATCAAATTCTTCTAGTAGAACCTTCCTGAAAAGGAAGAAGGGGAGACGTAGGATATTTGAGATCCGAACTTCCAGAAACAAACAACTGAGTAATTTTCTTTACGCTTTCCGCATACACGCATCGCACTATATTTGAAATCTGTTTTAGCGAAGTGTTTTAAAATTAGATTTCAGTTCTAGATACTTCCGCTTGATATTTTAATGCCAATCCAGATCTGTCCTCGGTGCTCTCTTTATTTATGTTCAAGAACATTGAGGTATTGCACCTCATATTTGTCTGATCAGATCTCACGACCCTTCGATTTGTTAGAGTGAGATATGATCCTTTCCTAACACAGATGCTCTGACTGTATTGGTAGGCAAAATATCGGGGAATACCTACATTATCAATTGGTCAGAGCAGATGGGATCCGAACAGATCTGCCTACAGCTGACTCTTCCATGAGCTAGCTGTGGCACCAGAGAATGAACCATCTGAACTTTAAAACTCTTTGAGTAAGCTTGAATTGGTTTCTGGTATGCCAAAAATAAATTTATCAAAGGACAATATTTGTGCAGCATGTCAGCTAGGTAAGCAGATTCGATCTACTTTCAAAAAGAAAAACGGTCAACCTTATTCCCGAAGCTTAGAGCTTTTGCATATGGATCTTTTTGGTCCTATACCCGTAACCAGCTTAGGCAGAACGAACTACACCCTTGTCGTTGTTGATGATTTTACAAAATTGAAATGGGTGTTGTTTTTAAAATCAAAATCTGAAACTACTGACCAACTGATTAAGCTTTTGAAACGTTTGAAAAATGAAAAATCTTATACAGTCAACCGGATAAAGCATGAGATTTCAGCAGCTCAGCAAAATGGGTTAGCTTATAGGAAAAATCGAACTTTAAAATAGCTGCTCGATCTATGATTTCTTATTCTGGTATTTCACAAAAATTCTGGACAGAAGCAGTTAACACAGCTTTCTACACTCAGAACAGATCTATGATTAACAAGACTCATGGAATAACCCCATATGAGATTTGAAGTGGCAAGAAATCTGATATATCTTATTTCAGGGTGTTTGGGTTCAGGTATTTCATTCATAATAACGGTAAAAAGCACCTAACAGCTTTGGATGCCAAATCTGATGCAGGTTTGTTTCTCGGATATTCAGCTGTGAGCAAAGCCTACAGAGTGTTCAACAATCGAAGTCTGATGATCGAAGAATCAGCACATGTAGTGTTTGACGAAAACATCTTTTGACCAACTCAGCTGCGAGCTTACATGAGTTGTGTTCACATCTGGAATCAACCAGTCTTGATGAATCAGATGATGACGTGCCTCAACAAAGACATTCAGCTGATCCCCAACCAGATCTGGACACACCAGGCGACAATGTTCAAACAGATCTGACAGGTAATCCAGTAGTCGTTGATTTGACTAACGTTGACCCTGAACAGGAACAGATCTCGACTAGTGTGCCAGCTGCCGATGTTGGAGCACTAGATGTCCAAGATAATACACATCAATCGGCATCCAAACCAACATCTGACACAAGAGCCGAATGTTCAAATCATCAATTGGTATCCAGACTAGATCCAGATGCCCAAGCTATCAAAGAAAATTATCAATTGGTGTCAGATAATCCAGATCAAGCCAACCAATCAAACATCCAAGCTGAACAAGGATCAAATCCAATAGAATCTGATATTTGGTGGAATAGAAATCATCCACCCGAGCAGATCATAGGTAACATTCACTCTCCTGTTCGCACATGAAGACAACTCATGCATGATCACTTTGATTCAGCATTCATATCGCATATTGATTCTAAGATGATTGTAGAAGCCTTAGCTGACCTAAGCTGGATAGATGCAATGCAAGAAGAACTTAATCAATTCACAAGAAATAATTTATGTCAACTAGTTCCTAGACCTTCTAACCATTCAGTGATAGGAACTAAATGGGTCTTTAGGAACAAGCTAAATGAAGATGGCGTAGTTGTTAGAAACAAAGCTAGACTGGTTACTCAAGGATTTAGACAAATGGAAGGCATAGACTTTGATGAGACATTTGCACCAGTAGCTAGATTAGAAGCCATTTGCATGTTTCTTGTATATGCTTCATATAAAGAATTTAAAGTCTTCAAATGGATGTGAAGAATGCCTTTCTAAATGGCATCTTAACAGAGGAAGTGTATGTTGCACAACCTCCTGACTTCGTAAATCATACATATCCAGATCATGTTTACAAACTGGATAAAACTCTATATGGGTTGAAGCAAGAACCCAGAGCTTGGTATGATACTCTTTCAAAGTTTCTTATCGAGCATGATTTTACAATAGGAATCGTGGATAAGACTCTGTTTAAATTTGTCAAATTTGATCATATCCTGCTGGTACAGATATATGTAGATGATATTATTTTTGGGTCAACTAACCACAAGCTATGCCAGAAATTTTCTAAGTTGATGCAGGATAAGTTCAACATGAGCATGATGGGTGAGCTGACGTTCTTTCTGGGACTACAAGTGAGACAGCTTGATAATGGGATCTTCATTAATCAAGCAAAATGCACGAAAGAACTGCTGATGAAATTTGGCATGGACAACTGTTCAGCAGCTGCGACCCCGATGAGTGCTTCTATCAAGTTAGATAAAGATGAAGCTGGAACTGCCATAGAGGTATCTTTGTATCGCGGTATAATTGGCTCTTTGCTTTACCTAACTGCTAGCAGACCAGACATCATGTTTGATGTCTGTAGGTGTGCTAGATTTAACTCAGAGCCTAAACAATCGTATTATATTGCAGTGAAAAGAATTTTAAATTATTTAAAAGGAGCTTCCAATGTGGGTCTTTGGTATCCCAAAGACTCAAGATTTCAACTAATCGGCTATAGTGATGCAGACTACGCAGGATATAGGATTGATCGGCGAAGCACAAGTGGGACTTGTCAATTCTTAGGAGATCGATTGATTTCCTGGTTCAGTAAGAAGTAGACCTCAATTTCCACATCCACAGCTGAAGCGGAGTACCTCGCGGCTGGAAGCTATTGTGCTCAGATCTTATGGATTCAACACCAGCTCAAGGACTACGACATTGATGCTTCTGAAGCTCCTATTCTCTGTGACAACACCAGTTCCATCGCGATCACCTAGAATCCTGTGCTGCACTCTAGAACAAAGCATATCAACATCATACATCACTTCATAAGAGATCATGTGCTCAAGAAGGACGTCCGACCGGAGTATGTGCCGACTGACCAGAAAGTAGTTGACATCTTCACTGAGCCTCTACCAGACGCTAAGTTTTATTATTTCAGAAATATTATTGGTCTCTTAGAATTTCCTTGATTTGTCCTTGCGCTAACAATTGCAGGTTGAAAACGTTGGTTTACGTCAGATCTGAGTCTACTGTTCAGGGGGAACATGAATTTTCAGATCTGTTAAACTTTCGGACTTGGGAGAACCTCAGCTTTAGGGGGAACATCAAATCTGAATTAGTAAGTGCTGAGTCAGCTGAATACGTTAGATATGAATCCATTCAGATTTTGCGTATACACAGCTAATGCTTATAAGTGGTCAGATCTGGTAGTACCTCAGCTGGTATATAAATTAGTTTCAGATTTAAGGTTGTGACGTAATAAAAAATTGGCGCTTGTTTTTCATTTTTTACCCTTAGTGGTTAAAATTTCAAAATTATTTTGAATATATTTTCCAAAATGACTTCGAAAATCTTTTCTAAATCTTTATCGCGCCATCGGATGATTGAAACGTGTTGTCATCATGCGAAACATCACATCCACATGGTAACGTGTACCGTTTCATCTTCCGATCCACTTCCCTTATTTATATTATGTCGTTTCGATTTCACTAACCCTTACTTTTTGCAAAAACACTATTGCTTTCCAGTGATTCTTGCTTGCAGATAGAATTTCTTCGGCATATTTTCCTACATCTACCTACTGCAATGGAATCTTCCTTTATTGCGAAGCCCTCCAAGTTAATTTTGACTCTGTTATGGGTATTCCAGACAACGAAGGCATGATTATGATGTTCAGAGCCCTAGTATCTACTGGGCTTAGTGGCTTTCTAGGATGTCCCTCCGTCCTCTATGAATAAGAGTTGGAACAGTTCTTTGACACTGCTTTTGTGAAAGATAATGAGATTATCTATGCCGTTCAGGGCAAATTTGTTGATGTATCTGAGGAAATGTTTGCCGGTGTTTTAGGGTTACCAACGACAGGTCTGACAGATGTGGTTGATGTACCAAATAATTTGGTGTATGATGCGAGGAGCATATTTTCTAAATCTGGTGAATCGGTTCAGACCTCCTATAAGAAGAGGACAATGAAGTATGAATTTCGCCTACTGAATGATATTTTGGCAAAGTCTGTTACCGTCAAATCTGGATCTTTTGACGTTGTCACTCATGAGCGTTTTCTTCTAATGAAGGCCATTCACTTTGGCCTGAAAATCAACTGGAGCAAGATTCTGTTTGATATTCTGAAGGGGATGGTGACTAAGACCTCAAAGAAAGCCAGGGGATTTGCTGCTCAGATTTGTGATCTGCTGACAAGTTCTCCAAATCTGACCATGGGAGAGGCGAAGACCTTCCCTCCACTGAAGATTCTTACCGAAAAGACGGTTGGCACGTATGTTGCCAAACAAAAGGGTATTGATGATAGTCATGAGGAGGATGATCCAGTGGTGAAGAAAACACCAGTGAAGAAGGCTGTATCTAAGAAGAGACCTGCTACTACTGTTGAAGCACCGGTTGTTAAGAGGAAGAGGACAAAAACGGGGAGAGCTTCACCAGAAGCTAAGAGTTTGGTGCTTTTGACGGTGGCGCAAGAGGTTGTACCTATCAAAATGGTATCAGTTGTGACCCCTCCTACTCAAAAACGCAAAGTACCGAAGAGGAAGTTGAAGAAGAGACCTGCTACTACTGTTGAAGCACCGGTTGTTAAGAGGAAGAGGACAAAAACGGGGAGAGCTTCACCAGAAGCTAAGAGTTTGGTGCTTTTGACGGTGGCGCAAGAGGTTGTACCTATCAAAATGGTATCAGTTGTGACCCCTCCTACTCAAAAACGCAAAGTACCGAAGAGGAAGTTGAAGCTGTCAGTGGGTTCTGATGATGAAATTGTTGAGAAAGAACCAGATGTGGAGAATGTTGTAGAGAAACAGAGGGAAAAGACAACTGCTGATGATGTGGATAAGATTATTGATCAAGTTATTACTGAAACAGCGCAGATGTAAACAGATATGGAGGAACCATCATTGACCAGATCTGATGATATAGTATTTGAGGACCTTGAGCGCTCGATTGCTGACAATGATGAGGATGATAATCTTGATGGAGATGAAAATGAAATTGCTAGGAAAATGGCATCTTTTGCTGCACCGAAACAACTTCTTAAAGAGCCTTTGAGATCTGGGGAGGATGACGACATGTCTGGGGCTAAGCAACCAAGTAGATAATTGAGCCTACAGCAGCGGAGAAGGACAAGGAGATTGAGCAAGTGGTACTGAGGATGTGAGTCTAGCAAAAAGTGTTGCGACGATGACTGACTCTGAAGATGCAGAGCCCTTGAGCAAGGCTCTGGCTCTTACTGAAAAACCATCTAATTGTGATGAAGAGTCCATGCCCTCGAGGATATTCTGATGCAGATCCCAGAGGACATGATGTTGCCATCCATGACAGCTGCAGAGATTACAAGGATAAAATTCGGACTTGGCATTGAGATTTTGGGAGTTAGCGAAGGGGATTGGTACAAGGCCAGTCTCCCTCAGATTGATATATCCGACAAGGGGAAGGCGCCTCTTGTTGAAAAGGATGACATCAAAGGGCATCCTGCCCGAGAGATGTTAAGTTTGATTTGTGCCGATATAGATTGTCTTGTACAGCTTAGAGAAAAGGTGATAGCAGATGTGGATTCATTCTATACATGATGTTGCCATCCATGACAGCTGCAGAGAGTTACAAGGATAAAATTCGGACTTGGCATTGAGATTTTGGGAGTTAGCGAAGGGGATTGGTACAAGGCCAGTCTCCCTCAGATTGATATATCCGACAAGGGGAAGGCGCCTCTTGTTGAAAAGGATGACATCAAAGGGCATCCTGCCCGAGAGATGTTAAGTTTGATTTGTGCCGATATAGATTGTCTTGTACAGCTTAGAGAAAAGGTGATAGCAGATGTGGATTCATTCTATCATTCCTTCAGTTTGAGCAGATTAGCAGTTTTTGGTTCAGTTAAAGATATTGTTGCCAAGTAAGAACAGATGTTAGCGTGGGCCGAGACAGATTCTCTTGAGACCACTGTTCAAAGGCGAATGTATATAATTTCCAAGTACAGGGAAATGCTTTTGAGGAAGTTTTTGGAGGCACATTGCGAGAACTTCAGATCTGGCCAGCCCTGGACAGCTATGGCTCTTCAGATCTTAGATATGCTGTCTAATGCTCAGCAGACATCACTAGAACACCTATAGAAGAAAAATCGAGCACATAATATGTAGTGGAGGAGCCCGATTTCCTCTAGATTATTTGAAGGGCAGCATGTAGATCGTGGAGCTATTATCGCCCGATCAAATACAACCACAAGATCTCTCTGCTGGAGCAGACATTTGATCAAAATAAATGGATTGTAGACACCTATAGAGGGGCCAGATCGATGGTACTGCATGTGTCGTCCCTCCTGTTTTTGCAAGAAAGAGCTGGTGTCTCCAAGGACCTCTGTAAGTATCATTGCCCCGATCTGTGTGTTTATTGAGCCAGCTCAAAATCTGGGTTTTCCACCTCCTATGGTCAAGACTTGGGCTGGTTCCGCGTTTGTATAGATATTTTGCTGTTTAATATTTTTGGACGTCTACAGCCAGTTGGGACTGTTAATCTTTGTACAGCTATCGTTCCCGTTGGTCCAGTTGTGGACAGAACTGGTGTTTCAAAAGAGAAGTATAAATAACATACAGTACAATATACAAATTGTAGATTCTCTCAGCTTGCCTTTTACAGATCCAGTTACAGAAATCCAGTTGAAGATACAGTGCCAGATTCTACAGTAGCTCCAGATAGTTCTCAACGTTCTCCGGTTGCAGATCTAGCTTCTCTGAGTTCATCTTCAGATTCTCAAATGCTTTTCACTACCGATGATCTTCCTCTAGGCGATGAACCAACTGATGTCCTACCTCCAGATATTAAAGCAGAATATGCACAGCTCCGTGATTTAGTGGATCAGATTTCCCTTGAACATGTGCAAAACAGAATTCAAATGGAGAGGCTCAAATCAGAATCTTTGCAAAGATCTCCATCCTTGAGACCTTACTTCTTACCAAGAGCTGATAATCAAGACAGAGCTTCTCGTGTTCAAACCGATATCTTCCGTAAGGAGGTAAAATATCGAGAGGCTGCCTTGTCTAAGAAGTTCGAAGATGAGCTAGCTGTTATTCGCAATGATTTGCTTGAATTCCGTGTGGAAACACAGGAACAGTATACTACCCTTCGTGATAACCTTGCTGAACTCATAGCCTTCTCCAATAGGGGCCGTGATGACAAAAAGGGGAAGTAAGTACCAGCCAAAGCCGAGGTCCGCAGCCTCCAGATGATAGATCCAGACCTGGTGGAGGAGGAGGCAGTAGAAGTGAGCCCGTGAAGAGGAGAGGTAGTGGTTCACGGAGTGGTCCTAGACGGAGAGGATTCGGATACTGGATCCGACTAGATAGAGCATAGTATTCAGTTCAGAGAACACTTTTAGATTAGAACACCTCCAAGCTGGTGTCCCCAAGACCATCTCGCGGCATGATCCTTACTCACAATCTCTCCAAGTTGGACATCTCCATCAGCTTATGACCAGACTGATGACTTCTAACAACTCAGGTACTATCCGCGATCTGTCTACTCATTTCGGGACATCAGCCATCACAGCAACGGGTCAATTCTCGTTCACTACTTAAGCATAGGAGGGCCAATCGGCTCTCACCAAAGCTGACAACAACGAACAACTCTTGTCTGAACTGTGCGTCTCTATCAGCTTGCGTTCAAGCTGATTTCACCTAATCAGCACAACATATCTCCCGTAATCTGTTCCTCGCATAACAGCTTCCAGTCCAACTCATAACAGCTTACGCTACACGACGCCTCTCAAACTGTTCGCTACCATGTTGTCCTCTACACAACAGCTTACGATAGGAATATTCGATCCATGACCAACAAGGCATAACAACTCGGAGCTGCTCTACGCACAACTGTATCACGCGCTCCGCAGGGTAATCCATCTCAGAGTTGATTCGCTCCAAATAAGCTCGCATCGAATATGAGCTATGCTGGAGCCCGATTAATCATCCCAATCAATCGCTCATCATTCCACTCTGATCATCCCTGAGCAGTGTCTCAATTTAGCAAGAATAATCCTCCAGATCCTATAGATCTTCTGTGCTACTATCAGTTCAGGAATTACGTACACATATTGTTGGGGATCCGGATCCGCCCCCCGGCGAGGCAGCGGAAGAACATATAAATACAGCCGGGAGACGATCAACACGAAAAATTCAATAACAATTATCGACATACATATGGTGTTCAAAACCACTACCTTGCTGGCACTTGTGCCTGGCTCCAACCGTATTTACAATAACGTCGGCTCTTCTCGGTAGATTGCGGTAGATATCTCCAATCCGGTCCACGACCAGAAACGAGACTCCTTCGTCAGCCTGCACTAGAAGGACTGACGAGATCAGCACGAACGGATTCTCCTCATTGAATTGGCCGAAAACGAAATTTCGGCGACGACGGGCGGCGGCGCACGGCGGGCGGCGGCTTGTGGGAGAGAGGAGGGGCGGCTAGCACTAGGTCTAGGGTTTTGGGAGTTGTGTCAAGTGTAGTTAAGTCTAGGTTTAAGCTTAATTAAATAAGCTCAAGTGTTGGA
>KQ996347.1:118124-134831 GCA_001598015.1 Dorcoceras hygrometricum
GTGAACTTGTTGCTATCCAGTATAGCAGCGAGTGGATTTCTCATCGAGATCATTTTATATGCAGTTATACTGAAGGAAAGCGGACATGCGTTACTAACTATATAAATAATAAACGCTAAGACATAAAACATGGTCATTTAGTTTTATGAATTACCCTCCCACTATTTTAACGATTTCACCACCCTCTAATGAAATCGAGAAAACAGGTTTCTTTAGTGGGTACACGGAGCCCAATCAGGCGACCATGGACCCGAATAATATCAGCCATCCATGACCCCTGAAAGGTAGTTTCCGATTGCAGCCGGTGCAACCTCCATGTATTTACCTCACGTCCAGTAAGGGCCCAATAATATGACGTCGTTTACTATCACGTGTCAAGATTGACCCATCAATGTTGAGTCGTGAAGGACGGTCCCCTTAACGTCCCCAATATTATGAGCCAACGTTAAATGGAGTTCCAACCGACTCACAACAATTGTCAATGACGTGGACAGCTTTCCGGCATACATGACCCCCTCAATAATATGAGCCGGGTCATGTATACGGGTAGCATCGACGTACACCCATTGTTGATGGAAGGTAGGGTTAATTTAAACAATTTTAAATACCCTTTAGTTTATCGAATAAACATTTATCTCGATATGAGTTTTAAATCAAATTTAAAACGAGGGATTTTATTTTTGAAAAAATATGGTCTCATGCATATTTAAATCTAATTTAAAACATGCAGCATGCGGATTCAACTATATATCAACATATATAAAGTAACATTGGGATGATCGATTGCGAGGGCTATGCGGTCCGTGGTTGCCAGTCACGGACCTGGGTCCAATCCTAGGGGTAATGCAATATGCAATGCAATCCTATTACAAAGCTTTCCGGTTTTACAGATCTTCGATCTTCAATATCTTGATCGTCATCGTCCACCGTCTTCGGATGTCCTCCCACTAAATCTAGTAATTTACATTTAAATTAACTATGACAAATAAGGGATACATTTATCAAGGGGTGGGAACGGGCCACAAACAGGCCCACTTTAAATGATAATCAATATATAAAACCGAAATCATACAAAACCTATTGCATACACCTAACACATTGGGCACGGCTCTCGATCATCCCAATCATGCAATTAATCTAATTAACATGCATAATTTAAATAATCTAATTATTTATCGTAAAATCATATTCTAATTACGAAATCGTATTTTATAATAAAATCGTAGTTTCCGATAAAAATAAATTTTAATCAACAAAATCATATTTTATTACAAAATCATATTTCATAATTTAAATCACATTTTACTAATTTTAATTGTATCAATATTGGGCTTAAAATAATTCTAGGCCCAAAAACTTAAAATTTCAAAATCGATCAAACGGACCCGACATCGCGTATCGGCCCGAAAACTTCACGGGCTGCCCGGGACAGGCCCGAACCAAACCCTAGAAGAAATCAGACCAGCCGTCGCGACAGCGCCGGAGACTCGCCGGAGCGGCGGCCGGCCGTCGGCCGCCACCAACAAAACGAACGGCGACAGCGTGCGAGACGCCGCGCCAAGGCGACGCAAAACCGTGCGCAAATCGCGCGCAGCCGTCGCTCGCCCAGCGAGCTTCCAGCGTCGACCTGCAGCGCCTCTTCGTCCGGCCATCGTCGCACGTCGTGGCGCAACATGCAACGGCAGCGATCGGCCACCGTCGCGCATGGAGCATCGGCATGAAGCGCGACCGGCGCGCGACTCCTCCGCATCCAGCAGCACGCAACTTCGCGCAAGCCTCACGCAAACCTTGGCCGGTGACGTGCGACAATCGCACGTGGAGTAGCGGCCACGAGTCGGCGGTCGTGCGCAACGAGTGCGCAGCCCTATCGCGCGGCTTCGCGCGCGCTCGCGCATGCAGGTAGGCGCCGTCGCACGCGGCGGCCGGAGGTTTGAGACGCCAAAAATTTCGGTTTTTCGATTCTGAAAAATAAGATGTTAGATACAATTATGGCATAATCGTATGATCAGATCCGAAAAACACTGGCTCTGATACCACTGTTGGGGATCCGGATCCGCCCCCCATTATCCACTCGACAAATGGTAACCACTTGGAAAGTCCGAGCGAGGGTAGTTCGATAGATCACCAGGTCACTATCTATCTGCATGCTCAGAACATCACAATGTTCCCTACCAATGAAACATGGTACTTCGCATCGCAGATACTAGTCTCGAACTCGGGCGGCCTTATCCTCATTTTGACGACCCAATCGACTAGGAACATGTTCAGAATACACAGCGACTTTTAGATGTGTTTCATGATAGCCGTCATACCCACTATCACATCTAACATACGCTTCAGTGCATTCTAGGTCTTTACTCAACGCAATTGTAAATCATTACACACATAATGAAAGTAAAGAACGCCATATAAAATAATGTGAATATCATATATAAAGACTGTTTCATACAAGAGTCTATAAACCCACACGCCACAGGTTGGCTAGTTGGGCATCTACTCTAACACATATCTGCTTCACATCCAGTAGTATGTACAACAGCTTAGAGTGCTTAACTCAGCCCGCATCACTCTGGCCAGCTTGGATGCACTATTCAGCTTTCATTGTCTTATTTAGCACTCTAAGTCTTCAGATCAGCTTATGCACCCAGGCTCAAGGTACACACTCAAACCTGCTCGCATTGGTTAACCCAGATCTTCCAGGGTCAACACATCTCACGACATAACTTCAGGCCCAAAGTTGTATCCAGCTTTCATATTCTAGCACACACAAGCTCACACCGCTGAGCTTAACCACGCTGTATAACTCTAAGCTGGCCCTAACATACTATATACCAGCTAACACCAGCAGTCCTGGTTTATACTGCATAACACCGCACAGTGGTACTCTGAACTAGATAAAAGCTATGCAAGAAGAACTTAATCAATTCTAACGTAGCAAAGTATGGCATCTAGTTCCTAAACCTACTGATCAAAACATTATAGGTACTAAATGGGTCTTTATGAATAAACTAGATGAAAATGGTAATGTAGTTCGAAACAAGGCTAGACTAGTAGCTCAAGGTTATAGGCAATAAGAAGGGATATATTTTGAAGAATTGTTTGCTCCTGTAGCTAGACTAAAAGCCATCTTATATTACTTGCATATGCCGCATTTAAAAACTTCAAATTTTACCAAATTGATGTCATAAGTATATTCTTAAATGGCATTCTGAATGAGGAAGTGTACATTACACAACTCCTGGTTTCGTAGATTATACCAGACCAGACTTTGTATATAAGCTTGATAAAGCTCTGTATGGTATGAAACAAGCTCTAGAGCTTGGTGTGATACACTATCCAAATTTTTGATAGAGCATGATTTTGTTATAGGATCTGTTGACAAGAAACTGTTTAAATTTTTTAAGAATGATCATGTCTTGTTAGTACAGATTTATGTTGATGATATCATTTTTGGATCAATTAATCACAAGCTTTGCGAAAAATTTTCCAAGCTTATGCAGGAAAAATTCGAGATGAGCATGATGGGGGAGATAACATTTTCCTAGGTTTACAAGTAAAGCAGCTTGAGGAATTAATATTCATCAATCAAGCGAAGTATACCAACGAAGTTCTCAAGAAGTTTGGGATGGAAAACTATTCATCAGTGGCTACTCCAATGCATGCTTCAATCAAACTGGATAAAGACAAAGCTGGAACCACCGTTGAGGTAACAATTTATCGTGAGATGATTGGATCTCTATTGTACCTAACCGCAAGCAGACCGAACATTATGTTCTCGGTCTGTATGTGTTCAAGGTTCCAAGACGATCCAAAACAGTCACACTACATTGCTGCTAAACGTATTTTTAAATACTTAAAGGGCATGCAGAACGTTTTGGTATCCCAAAGACTCAAATTTTAATTTGATTGGATACAGTGATGCATATTACGCAGGTTGTAAAGTTGATCACTGTAGCACAAGTGGAACTTGTCAATTTTGGGTGATAGACTAATATCGTGGTTCAGCAAGAAACAGACATCGATAGCCTCATCCACAGCTGAGGAAGAGTACCTTACAGTCGGAAGCTGTTGCGCTCAAATACTATGGATTCAACAATAGCTCCGGGACTATGGCATTGATGGACTGGAAGCACCCATATTCTGCGATAACACAAGTGCGATCATGATCAATCAGAACCCCACCCCGTACTGCATTCCAGGACCAAGAATATTGACATACGCCATCACTTTATTCGAGACCACGTGCTAAAGAAAAACTTTCGGGTGGAGCATGTGCCAATCGATCAGCAAGTAGCTGATATCTTCACAAAGCCTCTACCGGACGCAAGTTATCTTACTTTAGAAACATTTTAGGTATCTTGGGTATGTCATAACTATGTTCTGGATGCATATGTTCAGGGGGAAATTCAAACAGATAACACAGAAGGTCCGCTGCTTGCTTCCTAGCTGGTCAGCATCGTGCTAATCTGGTCCAGATTGGGGCACGTATAGCGAGATTTTATCAATGTGTTTGGATTACTTGCTTCCTTGCTGGTATACTAATCGAACGGTTGAGATTGGATTGCCTTTCAAATTATTTTAAAATTGGACTGTCATCTGTTCAGAATTTCAAATCTTTTAACTATGATTATGACACGTATCCATTTAAAACCCTTCTCTCTCCTTGTTAAGATTTATAAGTTTTGGTGATAACAAAAACAAGACAAGAACAAAATCTTAATAATCAGATCTAGACTGTCAGTTATCGTGGTTAATAGTTAAGTATCTTTCAGATCCGAAATATTTGGGAACATTTTACTCAGATTTCAGTTATCGGGTTGAAGATTTTGAATCAGAGCTTATCAAAGTTGAGCTATCAGGTCAGGATCTCAGATTTTAGGGTATTCAGATTTGATTTAGAGACTTTGGTAACATATCCGGACTATACACAGGGTTCTTCAGACTTCAGAGTTGATAACGTATAAGTATTACGAGAAGAGCAGTACAGTCTTCAGATGTGACAAAGAACATTGATTCGGTAGTAGTACAAAAGTGGGATATCTCAGATGTGATGACTATACGTGTATGGGAATATTTATTTGTGGCCATTCACAAAGAGAAAGAGAGCAGTACTCAGTTTTTTATATTATAGCATATGTGAGCTTTGGAATCCGTCAGATGTTATTAGTTGATTATTGGAGAGAAACCAATGGTCACTTGAATTAAGGAAACAAGATGAAAGCTATTTTGAGTAAAATCGCGCATTACACAGAGTGATTGATACGCTGCTTACCCGGTTTGGTAAATAAGTCAATCAAGCCTTGACAGCGCAGATTACCTTGTGCATAGCGCTAATGGAGATTCGATGAAGATATGCAAAGGGATTCGTATCTACTAATTGTTGAGATTGAAGAGTATAAATAGTTGAAGAATTTAAACAGTGAAGCTCTCCGTGAATTTTTAAAAAGCTCTCAGTCGATTTCCTCGCATACTCTCACGCTCAGAAATTTATGGGATTACTTAAGAAAAGCATTCTAAGTCCCAGCATTCAAATCTTGAAGAACAATCCTTTGTTCTTAATTGATTTATCTTCGACAGATATATACAGTACTCAAAATATCATATTCATTATATTACTTAGATTGAGTTTGTAACAAACGTGCTATGTTAAGCCGTTTGAGAAAATTACATTCGATTGTAAACCACGGTGTTATCTACAAGTAGTTGGTGTTGCTAGTAGTTCACTTGGAGCGAGGCTCAGTGATCGGGTGTATTCAGAGGCTGTGTACATCAAATCTTCTAGTGGAACCTTCCTGCAAAGGAAGAAGGGGAGACGTAGGATTTGATTTCCAAATTTCCATAAACAAACTCTTGATCCCTGCACTTTTACTTTACTTGCATCGTACTTATTTATTTTATACTGTTCACTGTTTAATCGACTTCTTTCCGCACAAATTTTGTTAGTCGAGCGAACAGCTTTACACTGAGAGCCTCAGATCTTGTAACTCGGATCTGAGTTAAGCGAGGCACTTGTAAAATCGTTTTTAATGGTTTCGAAAAATAAAAATCCAAGAAGTTCATTCAACCCCCCCTTCTGAACTCCTAGACCTATTTTTTATCCTAATTGATTCTATCACTCCTCATTCGTACATAAATAGTTTAACTTTACTTTTTACAGTACGCTTTCAAATTTCACGCGTTAGAGCAATTTAGCAAGCAATTTCCATCATTTTCTTGCACCTTCGCTATTTCTTTACTTCATAATCCTTTTAGTCATCGAAATGGCTGCTTATTTCTTCGTCAATGGTATGAAGGTTGATTTTGAGTCTATGCTCGCCATGGAGCATACTAGAATGGCCAAAATGTTTAAGTGCCTGGAGGACACAGGGCTTAAAGGGTTTCGGGAGGCATCCAGTTCAGTTTATGAGGCTGTTGTGGTTGAATTCTTCACTAATGCGAAAGTTATCACTGGAACGATTGTAAGTTTCATTGCCAATAGGAAACAGGCGCTGAAAAAGGATGTGTTTGCCGAAGCTTTTGGTCTACCTATTGAGGGGCTGGCTGGTTTCCTTGATATTCCATCCAAGATTGTGGCGGAAATGCGACTGAAGTTTTTGGGTACTAACGTGCCATTCAGGGCACCTAATAAGAAGAAAGATATGAAAATGGAATATCGTCTGTTGCATGACATAGTTGCAAAGACACTATGTGCCAAAGCTGGTTCCTTTGACGTGGTTAAAAGCGAGAAGTTTGATCTGATGGTAGCCATCACTGTTGGTTTGAAAGTCAATTGGGCACATGTTCTGTTTCAGATTTTGGTGGCGATGGTGAACACGCCTACCAAGAAGTCACAAGGTTTGCGGTGCAAGTGAGTGTTCTGCTACAAAATCTGGTAAAATCTGACCTTGGAGAGTTGGTGAAGTTTAACCCACAAAAGTTGTTGAACAACAAATCGGTTCACACCTATATCAAGAAAAATCTGAAGGTTGGTCCAGCCGGTGAGACCAGTAGGATTTCGGGTGCTACAACAAGTGAATAACACCCCACTGCCGATAGTCTTCAGAAGGAGGCTAGTGAGAGTGTCAGACCTCGTGCGCACATCAGAGTAAAAATATACAAACACATGCGGAAGCTATCAAAAATGCGGGTAAAATTTTCGCTTTTGGCCTGACGGTTTAAAACAATATAATTTAAAATAGAGCGATACTCAAAATATATCCCAGTTCAGAAAAACAACCAACAGTATAGCATACAACAACCAAAACATGTATCAGACTCCAAATACTGGATACAATAACGAAGCGCAGGGCATACCCCTGGCTAACTGATACATATATATATAAATATGCTATACGCAACTGGGACACGCTAACCACCTCCTGGGGCACCACCAGATGGGTTATAACCACGACCAGCTGTAAAACCTGGGTTCCCTGAAAACAACACAAACAAGGAAACAAACCAAGCCCAGAGGGACATGGGGTCAAACCCCAGTACGGAGAGCAACAGATATAGCTAAAAGAATGCATAAGATAAAATGCAGATGCTATGCATGAGACACCGGATAACAACGGAAGGCTCGACAAACAAGGGAGCTAAGGAACTCAAGCACAGCTCCAATAATCTGCAACAACAGTGGCCACGAGGTGTGTTCACAATGTGGTAATGAGCCACTCGCCGTGATACAACACCCGAATACCAGATGCATCAAACAACTCAACATGTCGTTGCCTCGCCCATGAACTGTGGTAGTTAACCACTCGGCGCATGGTGGCTAACGATCCCAGTAGGGAGATGAGAGTGCGGTATTCCCGCTCGCCCTCGCATCCTGGTAAGAATCAACAACAGCAATACAAGATACAAGGCTGCAAAATACGATACACAAGGGATCTGAAATATGCGTGAACAAATGCGTGTATGCAATTCACATGAAACAGCTAGCATAAACACCAATGCTCAGCAAGCAATACACAGATAGGTTCACCAAAACATCCCAGCAGCCACGCATAATATCTCACGCCAATTACAAGCTACATCAAGCTCAAATCCGTACCTTATACTTTTGTGCAACAATTACTACAAAATAGGCCCGAGAGATCTGGATAGCAACCTGCTAAATACACAACACACAGATCTCAAAAGCTGCACAGAAACTCACGGCCAATTACAGAAGCTCACGGCTGGGAGCCACGCTCAACCAACACAATTACTACCAAAACAACTTACTGGAAGATTAAACCAAGGCTAGGAACAAGATCTCATCACAAAGGAACGAAGTTCTACCTGCACTACAAAACGCACAATCGAGCAGCAACTTCGCTTTCCTCAAATAGCCAACCACAGCCTCCAAAACTGTATGGAATGATAGAGCTTCGTAAGAGGAGTCAAACGCTACCTTGAACGTATCAAACAACGGCCAGAAACGATGGGAATTGTCGGAGAAAAGCTGGTGAACAGTAACCTAGGGTTCGAAGCGAAGAACACAATCGGGGAAAATATTCTAATTATGGGATCTGATATCTCAAATCAAAGACCAAGTCTTTCCTATATAAATCTCGCAAAAGCTGGTTAGAAACATCCACCGACAAAACCAGCAGGCACCAACAAACAAATACAACCAGAAGATGTAAAGAAACCAGCTGCTGAAATCTCAAACAACGCAAGTCAAACGATGTCGTAGAACACTACCTACAACTGGTTCTCAACCAAAAGTTGGACAACCAGACGACTGGTTTAAACATCACGGGAATTCTCCAAAAGCTGGTACCAGCCGCAACATATAAAACGCAGCGTTGCAACTAATCAAAACGGCGTCGCACCGCTGACGTCATCAAATCTGGTCAATAACTCTCGCGCAATACCAGCTGCAAGATACAGGAAACCAGACGCGAGCTACAGTAGCGCACAAATCTCTCGCAGCTGGACAACCAGTCGCAACATCCAAACGACGACTTTTTTTTCTCGCGCTACAGTGATGTTGACTCGCGTTGACATCTGCTTCGGCTGAACAACCAGCAGGCACACACACGCTCAGATCTCACACTAGCGCTACACCAAAACGACGTCGCTCCAACTTATTCAAACAACACTGTATCCAACCCGATACAAAATACTCTAAACCAGCGACTGGTATTTCAAGCGCTACCAGATCTCTCCAATACGACGGCGTTTTGGAATCTCACGTTGCCAAAATAAACGCTACGACTGGTTTTCACAATTCAACCAGCTTTCACCCAAAAACCAGCTTTCACACAAAAACTCAAAAACACGACAACTTCCAGAATTGCTCTAGGTAAGGAATTCGACCCAAAACACAATCTTAAACATTCAAACAGAGATCTTAAGCCACCAAGAATCTCTAAACACCGATTAATTCTCACGATTAATCTTAAACACAAATCCAGGTCTCACAGAGAGTAAGAATCCGGCAGTTGAGAAGCAAAATAAAAGGAAGGACAAGGTTGTTCTAGCAAGGAAGAAGCGAAAAGTGGTTGGGAGCACGCCAGTGGAGGCTGGCGACTGTGGATGAAAAGAGGCAGAGGCGAAGCATCAGGTTCCAGAGAAGGAGCAATTGTGTTCTGTGGATGGACAATAGGTCCTAGAGCAATCGGATCCTGAGGAAGAGGACCAACCTCAAAAGAGTCCAACCCACTCCAGTCCAAGTCATGGTTCTTCTGGACATTTTTCCATCTACGATGAGGATAGTGAGGACAATCAGGGTCCCAGTCCCCCTAAATTACAGATGGTTTTATATACAGGAGATACAGATCACAAAAGCACAGTTGACAAAGAAGGTTTTACCCAAGCCGATCCACAGCAAATCACGGTTTTTGAACCCCAAGCAGCAATTGTTACTGCTACGGAGTTCACCTCTCTGAAGGATACTGTATCCTCCATCGGCTTAAATGTCGAACTAATAAAGAATCATGCATTCATGGCGAAGCACACTACCTTGCAGTTCAAGAGACACATCACTGATCTGGAGAATAAGTTGGTTCGTCATTTTTGCAGATATCCAACAGCAGCTTGTGGATGAACTTGCTTTATTAAAATCACAGCTCGCTGAAATGGTTGATTGCTTAAAGGAGCATCATGATGCCAAAAATGGGGAAGGGACTAGAAGTAAAAAGAGAAGACTATTGTAGGACTTAGGGAGGATTTAATCTTTTTTGGTTGAACCACTGAATTTTGTATAGAGTGCTTAATAGTTTAATAAAATCTCTTTTTATGCGCAAGTTTTGTCATGCCCAAAAAGGGGAAAATTGTTAGAGTTAATTTCATAAGTTTTAGTGAATACATATAAAAGAGATTAATCAGCTCAAAGGCACAAGATCTGGATGGGGCTTACAACATAGATCAAAAAAACCAGATCAGAGCTGAGTCACGATGGTTAAGTACAAACCAGCTCAGAATATTTAGTTGCGTTGGTTGAGGACAAACCAGAAAAGTATTCAGTCACGTTGGTTAAGGACATGCCAGTTCATAAAACTCAAGATCGAAAGAGTATAAATGGATTGAGATCACATAGTTTAGAAGAGCAAATATAACAACGGGTTTTGGAACAGTTGAGAGAACTGCTCGGAACGTAAAGTGGTATAACAGACCAAATGGTTTGATAAACCAGCTCGAAGCAAGATTATTCTACAGATATTATCGAGTTACAAATATGAATGCACAAAGACTGTTATCTGAATCAGTACAGAGAAAAAAAAAATCAGATCAGTTTAGCACACATTGAATCTGATCAACATAAGAATCAGATTAAAAAGCAGTTTAACAAACAACGACCAGACCGGGAAAGCAGCTATGAAAGGAAAACTTAGCAAAATGTATTTCAGAATGTTTGATGCTACGTACAGATTGATGTGAAACATTTGACCTCTCTGTACTGATTTTTAGTCGTTCAAACTACTTTAAGCTAACTCCAGAATTATAGATACTCATTTGAAAACGCAGGAATTTCAATTTGGATACATTCGAAGTGTCTACTTGTAACATTTATTACCGTTGTATCCAAAGGGTATAAATAGAAGAGCAGATCAGGTGTGAGAAGATTACGAACCATTCACGAAATCAGCAACTTACGAACTTACAAGATTTCAAAGAACAGAAACAGAGTACTTCTATAAAACCAGCTCACAGCATGTGACCCACCCACACAGATTGCTTATTTGATTCTTTGTGTCACACAAAAATTTGTGAACACACTCTATAGAGTGTTGAGCCATCACTGTAAGTCTTAAACAGAGTGTAGTGATAGATTTGCACAACCAGCTTAGTGTTGCGTTCATTGTATTTTGAACCAGATCACGGATCTGTGTTTTTGGTTGTGTGCTAGGAGTTCTTGCAGCTACTAGCTGTCAGATCAGGCTTGTACAAGAAGTTGTATAAATCAAATCTTCTAGTGAAAATCCTTCCCATTGAGGAAGAAGGGAAGACGTAGGAGAATTAACTCCTAACTTCCAGAAACAAATCTCTTGATCCCTTATCTTTTACATTTGCGCATTCGTCTAACTGTTCACTGTTGAATCGTGTTCCTTCCGCATAAAATTAATAATATTACACGAGACAAAAACAATCACTGAGAACCCTCCAAGCTGTTAACTTGGCTTTGAGGTTTGCATCGAGCAGTAAATTATTTTGAAAACAATTTTCAAGAAAAATTAGCAAAGGCGTTCATTCACCCCTCCCCCCCTCTGAACTTCCGAGCTTGTTTTACGATCCTAATAGATCCTATTCTCTCAACAAACACATATGGGCCGATGTAACGATGATCTAACTTACCCTTGTGTACAAATATCTTTGTGCTACAAAAGGGAGAAACTTTCAGAAAAACTCGATCATCTACCTAAAATTCCAAAGGCTTGTACCTTATATTTGCATAGCTGGCTTGACGATTCTGGGCTGCTGTTTTCCTAATTAGATCAATCTGATCTCTCATATGCTGTACAAATTCGGGAGTATCTAACTATCACTCTCCAACCTCTTCCCCAGGTAATCTGCACATTCTTCCATACAAAACCTCAAGCAGTGCCATCCCAATAGTTACTTGTAACTATTATTGTATGAAAATTCTACCGAAGACAACGATTCCAGCCAACCTCCTCCGAAATCCATCACCACCGCTCACAACAAATATTCGAGTGTCTAGATAGTCCTCTCGGATTGACCATCAGTTTTGCGGTGATAAGCAGTGGTCATGGCCAATCTCGATTCCAAAGCTGACTGTAAACTCTTCCAAAACTTGGAAGTAAATCAAGGATCTCTGTCAGATACTATCGACACTGGCACACTGTGCAGTCTAACAACATGTGTTGGCAAACAATGGCGGATCCGGATCCCGTTTCCCGGGGGCACAGCGGAAATCAAAAATTGCCCCGAGAAACGTTCAATACGTTCAAATACAATTCTATAAACATTCATATGGTGTTCATAGAATCGTTACCTTGCTGGCGTCTAGGCGCCTAGCTCCAACCAGAATTCGCAGGGAAATCTGGCTCTTGAATTGTAGGCGGCGGTAGATCCTCCTAATCAGGTCCACGACCGGAAACAAGCTTCCTCCGTCAGTCTTCACTAGAAAATCTGACGGATTTTGGCACGGACGGAAACTCCTCGTCGTGGTGATCGAAACAAGTCCGATCACGGGGCGGCGGCCGGCGGTGGCGCGTGGAGACCGGCGGCGGCGGCGTGAGGTTTTGGAGGAGGGGCGGCCGAACACTAGGAGCTAGGGTAAGATTAAAGCCCTAAACCAACTTAACTAAATAATGATGGTACATGGGCTTGAACCGGCCCAATGGACTTGGGTCACACCCAGGTCCATATGAACATTCGATTCATTTAAATCACTGCGGTTTCATTATAACTCCGATCGATGATCAGATCGGACCGATCGACTAAGTTTCCAAAACTGAATATTATGATGTGAAAAATAATTTTTCAGATACCTAGTCCAAAATGACAGTTTTGCCCCTCAACTTTGGGAAATCGCAATTTGACCCCTGTTGACTTTTAGTAAGTCGCACTCCATAAAATTCTCCTTCTATACTCAACACATTGAGCTCAGTTTCCATGCGGGAATCATGAATCCAGTACTTGTGTGACCCTCAATGGTTCAGGGACACAACTAGTCGTGGGCCCACAATCATTGCGGCTCCGAAATCACAATTTTGGACTTGTCCATCGGATCATGGTAAAGCGCCTAGCAACATCACCCCATGATCCCCTAGGTATCACTGATAGTGCCTATAAGAACTAGTTGGTCGTGGTTAGCGTACAGTACGGTCCTTTCAACACATATATCCCGATCAGATCAACGACCATTGGTAAATCGAGAGTCGCTAGAGATCCGATAGCTATGCATACATCTTGGAGATCGAATAGGGACATCGCGAGTGTTACTAGGTGAACTAGTTGGTCGTGGTTAGCGTACAGTACGGTCCTTTCAACACATATATCCCGATCAGATCAACGACCATTGGTAAATCGAGAGTCGCTAGAGATCCGATAGCTATGCATACATCTTGGAGATCGAATAGGGACATCGCGAGTGTTACTAGGTAAACCCATTTACCTAAAACACATCCAGTACTCTGGCCAGAGTTTTATACACTATTATCCCCTCAGATAGCATAGGATATCCACGCATGAAAGTGAGCGGTGAATCCTCGACAACGAAGCATCGACTCCTACATGCATTGGGACCTCACCCAATCCCGCCGCCTAATGACCCCAAGTGAGTCGGCAAACGGGTCAAAGTGAGGCGTGTCAGGCCCCGTGCTAATTACTAACAATTAACACAATATAAGCGCATAAACACGGAAGCTTAAAATCAGGGCTTAAAAATTTTTCGAAATACAATGGGCCTGAACTTCAAATCATACATTCAAAATATTCAATATTCAAATATGAGTTGACTCAAACTCAAATGCAACAAGTAACAATAAAATATCAAATCAAATACAGATCCCCAATACATGATAACACGGGGTATCCCCCGATTCAATACATATCATATATAGACTGGGACTCAGGGACGTGGGGATCGACCAGCTGAACTTCCACTCGGCCTAGCTTGGTTACCTGAAGCTCCTGCAAATGGGCAACGCAGACCCAAACAAGACAAAAGCAGGAAAACAAGTACGAGGTCAAGCCTCAGTACGAAGAGCTATCGAAGCAGATAAACATGCAACATGCTATAAATCAATGCTATGAATGCATGAGGCTGTCAAAAAAAATCAGTCAACTAGGCCGGTGTAACAACCGGAAATCATATCATGTCGCCTCTATACCACGGTCTATCAACCGGGAAATCATCGGTCCGTGATCATCGGGGCCCGTCAGCCCATCACAGCTCGGCGGTAGACACTCGTATCCGGTAGTCATCGTTCCGACGATAGCGTTGGACTTTTCGGGCACGACCCAACAGTCGGCCAGTCACAACGTGGCACCCAATCAGGTTATCAAATCGAATCTGTAAATCAGGCTCAAGATGTATGCATGAATGCCATTCAATATCCATGCTAGATGCATACGATTTATAATACGTGAAGCAAAACATAACTCAATCAATTCCATCATATAAATTCACGTAAGCCACATAACAGCAGTTCACAACATCGAAGCATAGACATGTTCACGCTCAAGCTGCTAAGGGCTGCTCAAATCGTACCTTAATTCCTCAACTAACTACCTACAAAAACGGACACGGAAAATCAACACTGACCTATTCGAATCAACGTTCCAATCCCACCATACACTTAACGGAAGGCTAAAATCACGCTAGAAACAATATTCAAAGATCAAAGAATCGGAAGCTACCTGCACAACCCAAATCACTGTCAAAATCAGTAGCTTCGTGAATCTGCCTCAGCTCACTTCAGCCTTCAAAAGTGGTATGGAAAGAAAGATCATTTTGAGGGCTTTCCAACGCGACCAAGAACTCGAAAATCGGAGGTCGGAGTCAACGGGAAATCGCAATAGAAAGTGACGGTGAACAGTAGCTATTTCGAGGGTTTCGAGTTTGAGGATAAGAAATATCAGGTCTGAAATGTTCTAAGTGTAACTCAACACTTATATAAATATCCTCTACTCAAAAATCTACAAAACAAGTCAAACACCGACAAAAACAGAGTCCTACAACTAAAAATATCGCAAAACAGATTTCTCGCACAAAGCAAAGGCAAAACAGACTCCTCAATTAAAACTAAGGATCAAAACGACGACGTACTGTCCCATCGCGCATGCGGCTCGTCATAAGCTCCTTGACTGCGGTGAACCTCTCATGTCGAGAGTTCTCCCCATACAGTTCCTTGAGATGAAAGAGTATGTCAACAGCATACTTCGTCTTCTCAAAGCGCCATTGCATTTCGTTGGACATCGATGCCATCACATAACATCGAGTCTTAATCTCGTCATCCCACCATTGTTTAAGCGTAACCAGCTCCTCAGGGCTGATATCAGCAGGGGCTTCCTTCGGAGGGCTCTTCTTTATCGTATAGAGAAGTTTCTCCGAAGCCAACGCAATGTTGAGGTTTCGAAGCCAGTCTTGGTAGTTCAGACCGGTGAACTTGTGGCTATCCAGTATAGCAGCGAGTGGGTTTTTGATCGAAAACATTTTAAAGCAGTTTATACTGAAAAGAAAAACAGACATGCATTACTAACTATATATGAAAAACGCTAAGAAATAAAACAAGGTCATTTAGTTTTATTAATTACCCTCCCACTATTTTAACGATTTCACCACCCTCTAATGAAATCGGGAAAGCAAGTTTCCTTAGTGGATACACATAGTCCAATCAAGCGATCATGGTCCCGAATAATATCAGCCAACCATGACCCTCAAAAGGTAGAACCCAATTGCAACCGGTGCAACCTCCATGTATTCACCTCACGTCCAGTAAGGGCCCAATAATATGACGCCGTTTACTATCACGTGTCAAGATGACCCATCAATGTTGAGTCGTGAAGGACGGTCCCCTTAACGTCCCCAATAATATGAGCCAACGTTAAAGGGAGTTCCAACCGACTCACAACAGGTGTCAATGGCGTGGACAGCTTTCCGGCATACATAACCCCCTCAATAATATGAGTCGGGCCATGTATGCGGGTAGCATCGGCGTACACCCATTGTTGATGGAAGGTAGGGATAATTTAAACAGATTTAAATCCCCTTAGTTTATCGAATAAACTTTTAATCTTGATATCAGTTTTAAATCGTATTTAAAACGAGGGATTTTATTTTTGAAAAATTTGGTCTCATGAAATTTTAAATCATAATTTAAAACATGCGGATTCAACTAAACATATATATCGCATATATAAATAAACTTTGGGATGATCGATTGCGAGAGCTATGCGGTCCGTGGTTGCCAATCACGGACCTGGGTCCAGTATTAGGTGAAATGCAATATGCAATGCAATCCTATTACAATTGCTTTCGTATTACAGGATCTTCGGTCTTCAATATCTTTGATCGTCATCTCCAGCATATATAAATAAACTTTGGGATGATCGATTGCGAGAGCTATGCGGTCCGTGGTTGCCAATCACGGACCTGGGTCCAGTATTAGGTGAAATGCAATATGCAATGCAATCCTATTACAATTGCTTTCGTATTACAGATCTTCGGTCTTCAATATCTTTTATCGTCATCTCCACCGTCTTCAAATTGTCCTCCCACTAAATCTAGTAATTTAAATTTAAATTGCCATGACACATTGGAATACAAAT
>KQ996347.1:165648-192572 GCA_001598015.1 Dorcoceras hygrometricum
GTATCTGCTGAACACTTCATCTGCTGAAACGAAACAGTGCACTCCACGACGTCGTTCCAACTTGTCAAAACGTTGTCGTTTACCAATCCTTAGCAAAAACACGCTGAAGCACAAAACGGTATCTGCTGGTCGAGACAACAACATCTGCTGATCTACTCAAACCGTTCAACTGCTGAAATCATATCATCTGCTGAAATCTCACGAAAGCTCCAACTGCTGAATCACCACTTGAAAACCCCAACTGCTGAAATGCTACTGTAGATAGATAAACTTCTGCGACAACCGATTATCCAATAGCAACTTATCTTATTTTTGTTATCACCAAAACTTATAAATATTGTCCTAACAGTGTTGTTCGACACTTAGAATTATTTTGAGCCAGATATTTCTTATCTCTTCTTCTCCAAACCCTCGTCGAGCTACTATTCACCGTGATTTTCCACCGCCGATTTCCATCGCATCCAGCCTTTGTTTTTGACAATCTTAGTGGCGCTGGGTTTCCCTTGCTTAGCTCTTTCGTTTGCTACCCAATTGAGACGTTGTATTAGCGCTGGTGTGGAAACGCGAAGCTGCTGGAGTTCGAAGCTTTTTAAAGAAAAGTCTGTGCGTGCGTTCTTCTGCTAGCGTGAGCTTTTGGGTGAGCATTCCTGATAGAATTGAGCTCTGTTCATGTAGCTAATGCCTGCATAGAAGTGTAGGAATTGAATTGGACTTCTGGCCGTAGGATTAGCGTATTTATGATGAGATTGAGCTAAGATATTAGCTATGTTGTGACAGATTTCAGCTTCTAGGAAGTTCCTGCTGCGTGATTTAAGCCAGGAGAAATCTGTTAGGTAAATTGAAGAGGAAAGGTACGATTGAGCAGCCCTTAGCAGCTTTGAGCGTGAACTTGTCTATATTTCAATGTTGTGAAGCCCGTGACTTTGCTGCTATGTGTTTACGTGGAACAGTTTGATGAATTGCTTGAGCTATACATTCTGTTGCACGTATTATGAATTGTATGCATTAAGCATTGATATTGAATGGCATTCATGCATACATCTTGAGCCTGAATTGATAGATTGATTACATGATTGGGTGCCACGTTGTGACTGGCCGACTGTTGAGTCGTGCCCGAAAAGTCCAACGCTATCGTCGGAGCGGTAACTACCGGATACGAGTGTCTACCGCCGAGTTGTGATGGGCTGACGGGCCCCGATGATCACGGACCGATGATTTCCACCGGCTGATTGGCTGTGAGTGGTATAGAGGCTTGATTTGAGTTGCCAGTTGATAGACTGGTCTAGCTATCCGATTTCTTGATAGCCCTCAGCATTCATAGCATTGATTTATAGCATGTTGCATGTTTATCTGCTTTGATAGCTCTTCGTACTGAGGCTTGACCTCGTACTTCTTTTCTTGCTTTTGTTGTTTGGGTCTGCGTTACCCAATTGCAGGAGTTTCAGGTAACCTAGCTGGGCAGAGTGGAAGTTCAGCTGGTCGATCCCCGTGTCCCTGAGTCCCAGTCTATTTATGATATGTATTGAACCGGGGGATGCCCCGTGTTATCGTGTATTTGGGGATCTGTATTTTGAATTGATGTTATGTGGTTACTTGCTGTATGAGTTTGAGTTAACTCATATTTTGAGTATTGAATATTTTGAATGAATGATTTTGAAGTTCAGGCCCATTGTATTTCGAAAAATTTTTAAGCCCTGATTTTAAGCTTCCGTGTTTTTGCGCTTATTATGTGTTAATCGTTAGTAATTAGCATGGGTCCTGACAGTTGTCTTAGATATATCCTCATCCCAGATTCTCAGCGGATGGTAACCAGACGAAGTTCAATCTTAGAGTACTGTTGTGCCCTGCAAATGATCAAACAAGTCATCGATCCTTGGCAAAGGATACATGTTCTTAAACGTCGCTTTATTCAGCTATCGAAAATCGTTGAACATCCACTTCGTCCCATCTTTCTTCTTAACAAATAGAATCGGAGATCTCCAAGGTGACACACTCGGTCTAATGAAACCTTTCTCCATAAGTTCTTGCAACTGATCTTTGAGTTCTCTCAACTCCGCTAGTACCAACCTGTATAGGGTTCTCGATATAGGGGTAATCCTTAGCATCAACTCAATATTGAAATCAATCTCCCTTATCAGAGGGAAACCTGGAACCTCTTCAGGAAAAACATCAGGGAACTCCCAGACAACAGGAATATCACGAAGCTCCAAGCGAGGTTTGGGCATCTGGTCTAGAGCATAAATCATAAATCCAGAATTCTTAGGTGACAAATCAAACATCTCCATCACCGATACCTGTGGGATATTGGATCAGGAATCATTACCATAAAATCCCACTCCTCGCCAAAATGACGTCTAAACCTGACCATGCCATGGAAACAATATACTGCAGCCTTATAGATCTCTAGGACATCCATGCCCAATATACAATAAAAATCTCTCATTTCCGACTTAATCAAATTTACCATCAACATGTTCACACCAAATTTGATCACACAATTCAACACTATCTCCTGGGAAAACAATCTCATATCGGTAGGCGTAGACACAGACACAACAACACAATGAGTGGTATCAACCCTACACTCTTGAACAAACACATCAGAAATAAACGAATGTGATGCTCTAGTGTCAAACAAAACTCATGCAGGATAATCAAAGATATAAAAATTACCTGCAATAACTCCTTCAGGTGCATCACAAGCCTGATCTCGTGTCATCATGTTAACATGAGCTTGTTGAGGTCCCGAGAACCGATATTGAGAAGGTCCTCTGAACTATGAAAATCCAAGCTGTTGCGATTGGACAGGGGGATTAGATCTCCAGGAAGATCCTCCTGACTGACCTTGTTGTGGTGGGGAGGAATACTAACTCCTCGCAGAAGGACACACCCTAGCAAAATGTCCATGCTATCCATAGAGACGATAGACGCCTTGTACTCCAGTACACTGAGACGTTAGATTATTTCCTCCACACTGGCCACATAGCACTGCACTCGAGTTACTCCCACCAGAACTATCGAAAACCGAAAAACTAGAGCTTGAATTCTTCATAAAATGTTTTCCTATAGGTTTAAAACACTGACGATTGACTGCCACGACACCTGAGGAGGCTGAAAAGAATACATCCCTAGAGGCACGGGGTGAAAGCCATGAGTAACCTGTGGCTGAACCAGAGACTGCATTTTCAGCAAGCCCTCCACAATGTCGATCCCCTGGGTTCACTTCATCAGGACAAGTCTCAAGGGAACCAGCCAAGACAAATGGCAAAAGATCCCTCCTCAAGCCCTCCAAAAGTTTGTTCCTCTTTGATCTCTCCTGGCTTGCAATATGAGGGATATAGGAGAGTAGGGAAGAGATTTCCTAGCATACTCCGCCACCTTCATGATACCTTGCACCAAGTGGTTAAATTCGCTTCCTTGACATTGTATTAGGACTCTGGAATATACTCATGTCGAAACACTGCACAGAAGCTCTCCCATGAAGTCACTACATCCAAATCTCTCATAGCTCTGGACTCACCCTTCCACCAGCGCTGTGCATGTTCCCTCAATTGGAAAGTGTTAGACTCAGTCTTCGGTACGCATCATAATGGACCCTGTCAAATAGACCGCCCAGAAAAGTTCGGGGAATTCATTCACTGAAACCTAGCCAAAACTAGTTCCATGTCGTAAACTAGTGAGCTAGATTCTCAACATCGTCCTCCGATTCTGCACCATAGATTCCTCAGCAATCTGCTAGCCCACTCTACCTCTCCTCTTAGGGGCCATCTACGAGACATCCAGGGTAATCATGCATAAACAGAAATAGCACGTATTCAAGCACATGCAAAGAAACAATCTGCGTTCCTAGACTCGAGTGAATTAGATCTAAATAGATCTTATCCTAGTTTAAGCTTTTACTGATACCAAAATGTCAGATCTGGTGCTCAAAATCAAGAATAAGCACACAAATTATCGTTAAAATTCAGAAGCTTAAAAGCGGTTTAAAATTTTTCTCTTGGGCATGATAAGAAAATAGCGAGTAAAATATCTAAATACTCAAAATATAGATACTAGTTCATTTTGAAACTGTTCACAAACACATGCAAAGTTAACATGCTCACCATACATGCAGAAAGTCCTATCATAAACAACATCCAATATCCCAGTCAACAAATATATGTATTTGAAATTCAAAAACAACAGTAAAGTCAATTCATGAATAAACTAAACGACGACTTCCCCTGGTAATGACTCGATAATACATATTTAATATATATATAACTAGAACACTCGATTGGCTCCTAAGTGGCTCCATTGGCTGATTCTCCACCAGGCACAGCTGATCCACTCGGATAACCTGTAATGTAACCAACACAACCAAAACATCCCCAAAGAGAAAAGAGGTCAAAACCCAGTACAGAGATCAACATAAACAGCGAACGAAGTGCGTATGATATATACAATTCTCTATGCAATACATGTTCAATAACAAGAAATAACGGATACTAGGACCGGAGTCCAAGAGAAACGTCCAACACATGTGGCAGCTACCCGGGAGTTCCCAATGGAAAATATATGTGGCTCATCGTCAAATTAATAGGGGCTAACCGTCCATGCTCAAAGGCAACCAAGATGTAATGCAAACACCCATGACAGGATCAAAAACAGATCGCATGCTACAATGCACAAACAGGTCGCACGCAATCTGAACTTAACCAAATTAAACTATGGCGAGAGCTGCAAAGTTCTGATTCCTGAAATTTATGAGCACCGAGAAGTATATCAAATCTGGTATTAAAACCAAGCGGAAAACATCTGAATATACTCTCTAAAAATTGAAAAAGCTGTTTAAAATATCTGATGCAAGTATGTATGCTGAAAGATGTAAATAACTCATCTGTTTGTTTATGGAAGTTCGGATCTCAATCACCTACATCTCCCCTTCTTCCATTGCTGGAAGGTTTTCACTAGAAGACTTTGATTATTATAGCTTCTGTAACAACCCGATCCCAACAGCTGTGACTGTGAGAACTGCAACACTTCGCACTTGTTTAATGTATCTGTTCAAAGACTACACACACTATATTTAACTTCTTCGTGCCAATAAAGATTACATTTGATTCAGTTTACACATTCATTCTAATCTATTTCGCTCATGCTCTCAAACATGTGAGTGCATGTGTGTATGTGTGTGAGGTTAAATTTATTTCAGGTCAGCTCTCATTTTTGTTGCCTCACACACTGGGAAGTGCTTCTTCCAAGCTGATAGGATCAGTAGTCAATGTTATGACTCTCCTCTGATCTGATTGTTGACTGCTTCGCACTCTCTGTTTTCTTCCTTCTCTTATTCGTTGTCGTCTCTCTTCTCACGTAATATTTTTTCTCATGTGTATCTCTCGCTGTGTGTTGTATACTTCATTTGAATCTTTATTTATATTTATCATTTGATGAATTATGACCATTGGAGGATTATCATAATTGGTGTCTGTCAATCTGATCTTTAGCTGTGATATAAGGCTCTTTCCTCTTTTGGCTTTCAATGGCTCTTTCATCTTGGGAAAAGTTCAAAGACTCTTCCAGCTTGGACAAAGTTCTGTTTTATCCTCGCTTGTTTAGTTAATTGCTCGTACGGTCTGATTTACTTTTCTTGACCAGATCTGGCCTTATATTCTACGATACTCCTACGAGCTGGTCCTTGAGTTGTTCCTCATTTGAGACTTGCTCTGTTCTGCTCTCTGACTCAATCTTGATTCTTCTTCTTCTCGGCTTAGCGTCTCTCTCAATTGATCCACTACAAAGCTCCCTTTAATTTGTTCTTGCTCAAATCTGCTTCGTTCTTCTTTCTTCTGCTCTAAGCTATTTTGTTTCTTCTTTGTTTTGCTCTGAGCTGTTTCTGCACTTCTTCTCTCAGCTGCTCTTGTTTTCAACTGCTCTAATCTACTTCGTTCTTCTCTGTACAGCTCTGAGCTATTTTGTTCTTCTCTGTACAGCTCTAAACTACTTATTTCTTCTAGTTCTGATCTAAACTATTTCGTTCTTCTTTGTACAGCTCTGAGCTGATTCTTTCTTTCTAGTTCTGCTCTGAGCTGTTTCGTTCTTCTATGTATAGTTCTGAGGGTCTGTGATGCTATAGCATAGACCTCTGAGCTATTATGCGCTAAGCTGAACTATCCAAAGCTGGTTCTGTGAGACCCGAAAGTTATTGAATTAATTGAGTTAATTAATCGGGTTTAGCATAAACCAGATTTGGGTTGAACAGATCTGGGATGGACCAGCTTTGAGTTGGTATGCTTGGTGAAGTAATCGGGTCAGAATTCGCTTCGGAAACATCTCTGGAATGTTGGAGAATATCCGCGTGAGAGTGATAATATTTGAGTGCTAATCAGCTTTGGTTGGTCATAATCAGATTTAGTAGTGAAATCTGTTGGTCGCGCGCTATTTTTGGTTACACGTGTTGGAGGTGCTACGCGGATAGCATTACGACATCATTTTGGGAGAAACCAGAACTGAGTTGCGAGCATGGTTAGTGTTGCGTGGCAGATCCGATTCGTTGTTCTGGTTTGTCGTTACATGGTAGACCGGTGCGGTTCAGAGAATGCAGATTTGGCGGGTTTTGTGACTCAGATCTGAGTGTTCTGGGGTGGAGCGATGCGACGCCGTTTAGTTATTTCGACTTGGATAGCGAGATGAAGTGTCCTAGCGAGCCAGCAATCTTCGATGCGATGTCGTTTGGTTAAGTTCCAAATCTGTTTTGGCGTAGATTCCAGATCTGGAGTGATACTCAGATCTGAGTTGGAATCAGCTTTGATCCTAGGTTGTCGGTGTTTACTGTTAATCAGATCTGGGAGACTTAAGTAGTGTATAATGAGGACTTTGACTTTGGTCTCGCCATTATCTCTTCCCGACACTTAGAAATATTTCTCAAAAGATAACTCTGTCGCGATACCCTAGCTACAGTTCATCGTAGCTTATTTCCTTCGATTGTTGGCGGTAGACAGCTCCAATTGAAGCAAGAGTGGCAGCACTGGACTCCTCTTGGCAAGACCGTTATTTCTATACCTCTTTCACAGGCTTTGGGTTAGCTGGAAGAGAATCACGAAGGAAGCCTATCTGTGTAGTCTGTTAGCATAAGCGCAGATCTGTTCCTCTGTGCAGGTGGCTCATTGGGTAAGTGTTAATTCCTACCTTGTGCTTCGTTTAGAGCAGTTAGTTGAGCTAGAAGGGTAGGACAGAGCTGGTGGAGATCGTAGCTCCTAGTTCGTAGCTCTGAGCTTTGTGTCCCTGAGTTGTTGCTTGTGTTTGACTTAGCAAATTTCGGATCTGGTTGCTCGGGACTTCTTTTGTGGTAATTGTAGCTCAGAGACTAAGGTACGGATGCGAGCTTGTCTTACAGCATTGGATTTGGCATTGATCTTATGTGAGCTGCTGTGTTTACTTCTGTGTTGCTATTTCTTGCTCGTGCTGTGTTGTTTGTTGCAAGCTGTTACATTGCATACACGCATTATTCATGTTGAGCTCAAATCTTGTTTAGCTGTGCCTTGTTGTCTTGATTTGTGTGTACCAGGATGCTTGTATTGGAGGCCGAGCGGGTAATTCCCGTGTCCCTCATCTCCCTGCTGGGATCTGGTAGCCGCTATGAGCGGAGTGGGTAGCTCCCACATCGCATGAGCTGGGCAACAACAGGTTGAATGTTTTGTTTTGCATCTCGTACCGTGTGTTGAGACGAGTGGGTAGCTCCCATATACTCACAAACCCCGTGGCCACTATTGTTCAGTTGATCTGTATCAGTTGTTGCTCTATTTCTTGAGATCCTTTGGCTCCCTGCCTTCGGTTGTAGCCTTGTTCTCATTCATAGCATCTGCATATTATCTGTTGCTATCTAACTGTTGTTTTTTTTTCAGTTGCTTTCCATACTGGGGTTTGACCCTTGTCCCTCTGGGGCTGGTTGTCTTGTTTGCCTATATGTGTTTTCAGGTTATCATGGTTTCTCAGCTGGTTGTGGAGTTGATTTAGCTGGTAGTGCCCCGGGAGGTTGATAGAGTGTCCAGTTATATATATTGTATAATTGTATTAGGCAGCAGAGTAGCCTCCGGGGATTACCTCATGAGGAGGTAGTGTTTTATTGTTGATTTGTTTCTATATTGAGCGAGAGACTCATCTGCTTGTCTAATTTGGGAGTCACTATATGTTTGTATGTTAGTGGTGCTGTTTGCGTTGTACTTGGTTTTCGAGTGTTGTAAAACCAATATTTTGAATATCATTGTATTTTAACTTATGTTTTCCAAGTCAGTCCAAAGCGAACAATTTAGCCACTACTTTAATTGTTTCCACTATTGTTAATTGCGTGGTTTATCTTCGTGTTGAGCACGAGGCCTGACATTTTTGGTATCAGAGCTTAAGCTTGGGATAAGCTCGATTTCTTTTTATCACACTCGAGTCTAGGCACAGTGTTGCTTGTTACTTGTGCATGACTATGTGATTTATTTGTTATGTGACCTTACTATTCTAGTTATCTCGTAGATGCCGCCTAGACGTAGGGGTAGAGCGAGAGGTCAGTTTCAGGAGGAATCCGAGGGTCAGAATGTGGAAGTGCAGCGTAGTATTCCTCGTCGTAGACGTGCTGGACAAGTTTAGGATGAGGTAGATGAGCTGCCAGCCCTTGTGGACGACATGGAACTTGTGATGACGAGGTTTCAGCGGATGAACCCTGAGACGTTTAACGGTGATGAGCCTAGTTCCGATGCTGAGTCCTGGTTGCAGCACATTATCGGGTTGTTTGACCGTGTGAGGAGGAGCGTTGAGCGTTGGTGGATAGGTGCTTCTCGAGCTTTAGAGGAGACCGGTGTAGGGATCTCGTGGAACAGTTTCTGTACTGCCTTTTGATAGGAGTACGTCCCAGAGTCCTAAGTTAACGCCCAGGAGCGTGAGTTTGATAACGTGGTGCAGGGGACTATGTCTGTGGGGGAGTATGCCCGGAGTTTTTCTTCTCTTCTTGCGTATGTTCCGCATGTTTCTGGCCATGAGAGGGCAAAGAGGAACAAGTTCTTGGAGGGGCTAAATGAGGAATTGTATTCTTTGGTGGCGGGTTCACCGACTAGCTATGCGGATGTGGTGGACATGGCTCTGGATATTGAGGAGGGACTGCAGAACCGTAGGTCTCATGTTAGGCCGCAAGTGGTGCAAGGTAACTGTCCCATGGTTCCGGGGGTGCAACCTTCCCAGTCTTCGCAGTCATCCCAGCCACCCCAGCAGCAGGCAGCCCAACAGTTTGGACACCATAGGTTTAGACCTCGTGGTCGTCAGTTCAAGACGAAGTCGGGTTCTAGTTCTTCTGGTTCGGGCAGTTCTAGCAGCAGTAGTCCCAAGGTCGAGTTTTGTGGCCATTGTGGAGGAAAGCACCATACAGCGCAGTGTGTTGGCGTGCAGGGTTTGTGTAACAATTGCGGGCAGTATGGACACTTTACGAGAGTATGTCCTTTTGCTGGATCTCAGCACACCGTTGCCCCACCGCAAGGTCGTTCAGGAGGATCTGGTAGAGCTCATTCTTTTCCTGTTCAGCAGCCGAGGATGGAGGAGACGTAGTTTAGGCCGTTTCAGCAGCTGGTCCTTTGGGTTTCGGACAATCTTTCCAGCATCATTTCTCAGGAACCCAGCATGCGCAGGTGAATGCCATGACTAGGGGCAAGCAGAGGGCACACCAACAGGAGTGATCGCAGGTAATTTCTTTGTCTTTGATTTTCCTGTGCGTGTATTGTTTGATATAGGAGCATCGCATTCATTTATTTCTGATGCATTTGTGGTTGAGAATTGTTTGCATACCACCTCTTTGGGTGATGTTGTGTTTGTTGCAATTCCTTCCGGCGTGAGACTGTACTCGTAAGCGATTTTGTTGAATGAAATTCTTAGGTTTGGTTAGAACGTGTTGTTAGTGAATCTGATCAGGCTAGTGATGTGGGATTTCGATTTCATAGTGGTAATGGACATGCTATCTAGCTATAGGGCCACTGTTGATTGTTTCCATGTCATTGTGCGTATTAGGCCCCAGGATGGCGAGAAATGGAATTTTTGTGGCCACGATTCCCAGTCGAAGATTCCTTTAGTGTCAGCGGTGGAGATGTTTAGCCTGTTGTCGTTGGAGAACGCTGGATTTATGATCATGCATTGGATGCATCTTCGCCGTCGTGTGTAGAGCTCAGTGATATCACAATTGTTCGCAATTTCCCTGATGTGTTTCCAGAGGAGACTCCTGACTTTCCTCCGAGGAGGGAGATCGACTTTAGCATTGAGTTGGTACCTGGTATAGCTCCTATCTCGCGAGCCCCTTATCGTTTAGCGCCAGCCAAGTTTAAGGAGCTTAAGGTGCAGCATAGAGACTTGTTATAGAAGGATTTCAATAGGCCGAGTATGTCCCCGTGGGGAGCGCCTATCCTGTTTGTGAAGAAGAAGGATGGTTCGATGAGGATGTTCATTGACTTTCGGCAACTGAATAAAGCAACAGTGAAGAATAAAGCCCCTTATCGTTTAGCGCCAGCCAAGTTTAAGGAGCTTAAGGTGCAGCATAGAGACTTGTTATAGAAGGATTTCAATAGGCCGAGTATGTCCCCGTGGGGAGCGCCTATCCTGTTTGTGAAGAAGAAGGATGGTTCGATGAGGATGTTCATTGACTTTCGGCAACTGAATAAAGCAACAGTGAAGAATAAGTACCCTTTTCCGAGGATCGATGATTTGTTTGACCAGTTGCAGGGTTCATCCGTGTATTCGAAGATCGATCTGCGTTCAGGGTACCATCAGTTGCATATTCGGGAGCAATATGTTGCAAAAACTGCATTTCGTACGAGGTACGAGCATTATGACTTTTTAGTTATGCCTTTTGGTTTGACGAATGCCCCTGCAGTTTTCATGGACCTAATGAACCAAGTCTTTCTAGAGTTCATCGATCAGTCTGTGATTGTGTTTATCGATGACATATTGGTGTACTCGAAGACTCCGATGCAGTATAAGGAGCATTTGAGACAGGTTCTCCAGACACTTCGAGACTCGCAACTATATGCTAAGTTTTCCAAGTGCGAGTTTTGGTTGGACAGAGTTCTGTTTCTGGGTCATGTTATTTCAGCTGAAGGTATTTCTGTGGATCCCAGTAAGGTAGAGGTTGTTTTAGTTGGGAGCGTCCCAAGAATGTTTCAGAGATTCGGAGTTTCTTGGGTTTGGCTAGCTATTATCGTCGCTTTATAGAGGGATTCTCTAGTATAGCTAAGCCTGTGACGCAGTTGACCCAGAAATACAAGAGATTTGTTTGGACTGAGTAGTGTGAGAACACTTTTCAATTGCTCAAAGAGAAGCTAACTTCAACGCCTGTATTATCTTTGCTTTCAGGATCAGGTGGTTTGTGGTTTGTTCGGATGCTTCGCTCAATGAATTGGGTTGTGTTTTGATGCAGAATGGTTGAGTCACTGTGTATGCCTCTCGTCAGTTGAAATCGTATGAGACTCGATACCCAGTTCATAACTTGGAGTTGGCAACGGTGGTCTTTGCCTTGAATATTTGGAGCCATTATCTTTACGGAGAGCAGTTTGTGGTATATACAGACCACAAGAGCCTTCAGTATCTCTTCTCTCAGTCAGATTTAAACATGAGACATCGTAGATGGATGGAGCTGCTTAAGGATTCTGATTGTGAGATACAAATATCAGCATGGGAAAGTGAATGTATTTGCTGATGCATTGAGCAGAAAGGCTCAAGTGGCGATGCTGGCTTCGTTGCAGATTTCGAAGGTCGATGAGCATCTAAGCACTACTGGTTGGCGGTTTTACCCAGGTGAGGATTATGTTGTGGTGTATTCTTTTCAAATTGAGCCACAAATTGTTGCAAATGTTAGAGAAGCTCAAAGAACAGATCCATACATCCATGAGTTGAAGTGGAAAGCTCGAAATGGACAGTTGGAAGATTATTCTATCTCGTCTGATGGTTGTTTGAGATTTCATGGCAGGCTGGTTGTGCCAAATCTGATTGACTTGAAGGAGGAGATACTGAGAGAAGCACACTGTAGTAGACACATTGTTCATCCTGGTACAAGGAAGATGTACCATGATTTGAAGCAGCATTTCTGGTGGGCAGGTTAGAAGAGTGATGTTGCTGATTTTGTAGCCCGTTGTCTGAATTGTCAGCAAGTTAAGGCCGAGAGGATGATACCTGGTGGTCTATTGCAGAGTTTGGAGGTGCCCCAGTGGAATTGGGAGCACATATCAATGGATTTTGTGACCCATTTTCCTCGTTCTAGCAGAGGTTGTGATATTGTGTGGGTTGTTATTGATAGACTGTCGAAGTCTGCTCACTTCATTCCCTACAATATGATGTATTCTTTGAAGAAAATGGCGAAGCTGTACATAGATTTCATGGTGTGATTGCATGGTGTGCATGTGACTATTGTTTCAGATCGTGATATGAGATTTACTTCCAGGTTTTGGAAGAGTTTGCAAACAGCTTTGGGCACCAGATTGGCTATTAGCACAACATATCATCCCAAAACAGATGACCAATCTGAGAGAACTATCTAGATTTTGGAGGATATGTTGAGATCTGTTGTAATGGATTTTAGTGGTAGCTGACAAGATTCGTTGTCTTTTGTGGAATTTTCTTACAACAACAGCTACCAGGTCAAGATTGAGATGGCACCATTTGAAGCATTGTATGGCAGGAAGTGCAGGTCGCCTATATGGTGGGAAGAAGTGGGGGAGAAGCAGATGTCTTCTCCAGAATTTGTGCAGCAGATGAGAGATCAAGTGAATCTAATTCAACAACACATGAAATCTGCACAAGATCGCCAAGACAATTATGTGAACAAGAGGCTTAGGCCTTTAGAATTTCAGGTTGGTGATCTAGTTTTCCTGTAAATTTATCCTTTCCGCAGTGTTATGAGATTTGGTCTCAAGGGAAAATTAGCTCCTCGTTATGTTGGACCCTATGATATTATTGAGAGGATCGGTCCTTTGTCTTATCGGCTGTTCTTTTTGCCAAATTTGTCCTCATTGCATGATGTGTTTCATGTGTCGATGTTGAGGAAATATGAGCCAGATCCTTTGCATGTGCTAGGAAATGACGAGGTGGAGCTAGACCGGACATTGAGCTATGTTGAGTATCCCTTGCAGATCTTGGACAAAAAAGAGAAACAGCTGAGCAATAAGACCATTCCTTTGGTGATGGTTCAGTGGAGCAAACATGGTAGAGAAGAAGCTACGTGGGAGTTGGAGGAGAAAATGCAACGTGAATGGCCTTATCTGTTTGAGTAGATACTGCATTTGTTTCCAGTAGCTAGTTTTGTTTGTGTTGTTTGTTCCAGTTATCTGGAACTCTTGGTTAGTAGTATCTCGTTGTGTGTTAGAGAATTGCTATTTTTTTTTGTGCGTAGCGGGATTTTCTAGTAATGAGGTTTTGGTTCAGATCTAGAGTTGTTATTTGATTTCGAGGACGAAATCTTATTTTCAGTGGGGGAGGAATGTGAGATCCAAAAGTTATTGGATTAATTGAGTTAATTAATCGGGTTTAGCATAGACCTGATTTGGCTTGAACAGATCTGGGATGGACCAGCTTTGAGTTGGTATGCTTGGTGAATTAATCGGGCCAGCATTCGCTTCGGAAACAGCTCTGGAATGTTGGAGAATATCCACGGGAAAGTGATCAGTTTGAGTGATAGTCAACTTTGGTTGGTCGTAATCAGATTTAGTAGTGAAATTTGGTGGTCGCACGCTATTTTTTGTTACGCGTGTTGGAGGTTCTACACGGATAGCATTAGGACATCGTTTTGGGAGAAACCAGATCTGAGTTGCGAGCGTGGTTGGTTTTGCATTGCAGATACGGTTTGTTGTTCCGATTCGTAGTTATAGGATAGACCGTTGCGGTTCAGAGATTCAGATTTGGCGGGTTTTGTAAGTCAGATCTGAGTGTTTTGGCGTGGAGCGATGCGACGCCGTTTAGTAATTCAGACTTGGCTAGAGAGATGACGTGTCCTAGCGAGCGAGCAGTCTTCGATGCGACGTAGTTTGGTTAAGTTCCAAATATGTTTTGGCGTAGAGTCAAGATGTGGAGTGATACTCTTAGTTGGAATCAGCTTTGAGCCTAGGTTGCCGATGGTTACTGTTCATCAGATCTGGGAGACTTAAGTAGTATATATTGAGGACTTTGACTTTGGTCTCGCCATTATCTCTTCCCGACACTTAGAAATATTTTTTGAAAGATAACTCTGTTGCGATACCCTAGTTACTGTTCAACGTAGCTTATTTCCTTCGATTGGTGGTGGTAGACAGCTCCGATTGAAGCAAGAGTGGTAGCGCTGGACTCCTCTTGGCAAGTCAATTCTTTTTATACCTCTTTCGCAGGCTTTGGTTTAGCTGGAAGACAATCGCGAAGGAAGCCTATCTGTGTAGTCTGTTAGCATAAGCGCATATCTGTTCCTCTGTGCCGGTAGCTCGTTGGGTAATGTTAATTCCTACCTTGTGCTTTGTTTAGAGCTGTTAGTTGAGCTAGAAGGGTATGACGGAGCTGGTGGAGCTCGTAGCTCCCAGTTCGTAGCTCTGAGCTTTGTGTCCCTGAGTTGTTGCTTGTGTTTTACTTAGCAGGTTTTAGATCTGGTTGCTCGGGACTTCTTTTGTGGTAATTGTAGCTTAGAACTAAGGTACGGATGTGAGCTTGTCTTACAGCGTTGGATTTGGCATTGATTTTATGTGTGCTGCTATGTTTACTTCTGTGTTGCTATTGCTTGCTCCTGCTGTGTTGTTTGTTGCAAGCTGTTACATTGCATACACGCATTATTCATGTTGAGCTCAGATCTTGTTTAGCCGTGCCTTGTTGTCTTGATCTGTGTGTACCAGGATGCTTTTATTGGAGGCCGAGAGGGTAACTCCCGTGTCCTCCCTACTGGGATCTGTTAGCCGCTATGAGCGGAGTGGGTAGCTCTCACATCTCATCAGCTGGGCAATAGCAGGTTGAGTGATTTTTTTTGCATCTGGTACCGTGTGTTGAGACGAGTGAGTAGCTCCCATATACTCACACACCCCATGGCCACTATTGTTCAGTTGATCTGTATCAGTTGTTGATCTAGATCCTTTGGCTCCCTGCCTTCGGTTGTAGCCTTGTTCTCATGCATAGCATCTGCATATTATCTGTTGCTATCTAACTGCTGTTTTGTTTCAGTTGCTCTCCGTACTGTGGTTTGGCCCCTATCCCTCTGGGGCTGGTTGTCTTGTTTGCCTGTATGTGTTTTCAGGTTATCATGGTTTCTCAGCTGGTCGTGGAGTTGATCCAGCTGGTAGTGCCCCGGGAGATGGATAGAGTGTCCCAGTTATATATATTGTATACTAGTATTAGGCAGCAGAGTAGCCTCCGGGGATTACCTCGTGAGGATGTAGTGTTTTATTGTTCATTTGTTTCTATATTGAGCGAGAGACTCATCTGCTTGTCTAATTTGGGAGTCACTCTATGTTTGTATGTTAGTGGTGCTGTTTGCGTTGTACTTGGTTTTCGAGTGTTGTAAAACCAATATTTTGAATATTTTTTTATTTGAACATATGTTTTCCAAGTCAGGTCAAAGCGTAAATTTTAGCCACTACTTTAATTGCTTCCGCTATTGTTAAATGTGTGGTTTATCTCTATGTTGAGCACGAGCCTGAGGTTTGATCCTCCGAGATGATCAACTCCTCTTAGCTGATTCATGTTTATAAGTGTGTATTGTGCAGTTCTTCAGCCCGCAACTCTTGTCTGATCTGATCTACTTCCAGCTTAGACTACGCACTCATTTAGACCATCAGAAAAATAAGAGAAAGTTTTGTGTTCATCAAAATCCAGATCTGATCTATGTAACCACCCGCCACCACCTATCCAGGCCACAACAATCTGAGGGGGTGGGAAATACGATGTGAGCAGGCAGATTTGTATGTAAAAGCAATAATGAAGCTACATGGTGTTCCAGTTTCCATAGTATCGGATAGAGATCCGAAATTCACCTCAGCTTTCTGGAAGAGTTTGCATAGAGCTATGGATACAAAGCTAACTTTTAGCACAACCTTTCACCCCCAGACAGATGGTCAATCAGAAAGGGTGATTCATATTTTAGAAGATTTGCTCAGAGCGTGTATTGTGGATTTTTCAGAGACTTGGGATCTGAAGCTACCATTGGTAGAATTTGCGTACAATAACAGTTTTTAAGCATATATCCAGATGGCTCCATATGAATCTCTCTATGGCCGCAAGTGTAGAACTCCCCTTCACTGGGATGAAGTTGGTGAGAGAGCTGGATTAGGACCTGATGTAATGGACCAAACAGTAGAAGCTGTTTGAAAGATAAGGGAACGAACTCAAAGTTGGCAGAATAGTTACGCAGATAATAGGAGAAGAGATCTGAGTTTTGAAATTGTCGACCATGTATTTCTGAGAATTGCTCCTATGAAAGGAGTAATGCGTTTTGGGAAGAAAGGAAAGCTGAGTCCAAGATATATTGGATCATATGAGATTTTAGAAATAATAGGAACGCTATCTTATCGATTAGCACTGACCCCTCAGCTGTCAGCAGTGCATACCGTTTTTCATGTTTCAGCTTTGAGGAAGTATATCTCTAACCCTTCACACGTGCTAAGTCATGAGCCAATCCAGTTAGCACCAGATTTAACTTACGAAGAGAGACCACAGAGGATTCTTCTTCGAGAAGTTAGAAAGTTAAGAAACCGTAGTATTCCTATGGTTAAGATATAATGGTCTAACCAGTCTGAGCGAGAAGCTACGTTGGGAGACAGAAGCTGACATGCTTAACCTTTAAAGTAAATTTCGAGGACGAAATTTCAATAAGCATAGGATCACATGTTTGAATCTTATTAATTTCAAAGGTCAAAATGACAATTTAAATGTTAGCATAAGCTATTTTATGAAAGTTGATTTTTACTGATTTCAGAAGTAAGGCACAATGCAGCAATTTCCATCAGATGTCACTCCAAGCGCAACACACGAGAAGATTTTAGAAATCTGTTGAAAATGATTTTTAGGAGAACGAAATTATTTCTTTTTGAAAGGTTTGGTAGATTTGAAAATTAAAATATTGAGAGGAAAATTTTACTCAAATTCATAACTTTAGGTAAGGTGTGTCATGCTTGATGAATACACCTCACCTGCCACTAATCCCTCCCATACAAATACCTGTTTTGAAGGAAAATGTTCATTTTATTTACATAAAGAAAACTATTTTGTGTTCTCTCAAATATTTCCAAAAGAAGCTCGTCGTGATTGCTTGAGGAGGAGGGACTCTGTAGGAACCTATTGCTGTTGTACAAGTTTAGTTCAAAGGCAAGTAAAAGCTGATCCTTGCTACACCATTTGAAGCATGTATTGATTTTTATAATTTATGGATCTGCTTGCCTGATTGTTTAAAGTTATGTTTAAGTTCATGTTTACGTATGTTCAAGGATGTTTAAAGAAAGAAAGATTGGGTTCAAAATGGTGTTTTCTGCTTCCAAAGTTTTTCAAAATGTTATGTTTAAAAGTATTGAGGAGTTCAGATTTGAGTCATGTATGTTCATGAATATTCTTCTTTCTGGTGAATGGTAACATCTGAATTTGATTCTATGTAATCGGAGATGCTAGTCGAATCAGAAACTAAGTCTGGTTTGATAGGCAGAACTGGTATCGTAGAAGTCGTTCATGAAGTTACAGCACCAAGTTCTTATTCAGACTTCATTTTCTATGTTAGCGACTAAATTTCATATTTAAAAACAGAAGTTCTCATTTTAGTTGGTGTTTTCGTTACACATCAGATTTTTGTCAGATTTCACAGTATTAAATACTTCACTACTGAGTCGCTTACGCTTATTCATTGACATCTGAGTTGACCAACTTAGTTGCATTGACATCTGAGTTGACCTAGTCGCAGTTGTTTTACTCATAAACATTATTCCGTTGGATACATCTGTTTCTTTTCCAAACACTATTTCTGCGTTGACATCTGAGTTGACCAACGACATCTGTTTCAATAATAATGATGTTTCACGCTAATGGTATTGTTCCTTATTATCACACCTGCTCAATGAAACGCTTCACCTGAGAAATCTGTTTTGCTTTCCAGTACAACTTCTTTTAGAGAAATCTGTTTCTATTTCAGCGATCACTTTCTAGTAGTCAAATCTGATACTCAGTAAGTTTTAAAATGGGAAGCGAGTTTTAAAAGAAGTGAACCCTGTTGATTTTCAAAGCTGATTTCAAAGAAGATTTTGAAAGAAAGGAATTTAAAGGAACGAAATTTTATTTTAAGGATTTATGGCATAGATAACAGACGAACATAAAGGAAGGGTGAGCAGTCATCCAGATGTCGGTTTCCCCTTCACAATGAGCTATATGCTAAAAACTGATATCAAAAGTCATTTGATCAAGTGCACAACGGAACTAAGGAGAGCTTCTAAGCCATAAATCATAAAGTTTAAGAAATTAAATGAAGGGATCTGGGTTATTGTCCCCGCATCCAAGTTACGAAAGAAATTTCAAGAAAGTAAGTTTAAAGAAGTTTACGAAAGAGTGTTTATGTTCAAATTATGTTCCTTTAAACTCAGTTATGTATTGTTCAGATGTCTGCCTGCATTAAATGACTTTGCTATTATTCAGATTTTACTTGCTGAGCCCCTAGGCTCATTAGCTTTTAAAATGGTGAAGGTGAGACAGTTAAGGGACCAGCGGAAGGTGGAACCTGAGATAACTTGGTGGTGAAGTGTTTATCTATGGACAGCGTTTTCCGTGTCTTAGTTATTGTTGTCTTTAATCATAGACTTCTGTATTAGATCAATTACAACAGTAGTAAATTCATATAGAATTTCAGATGTTGTAATATCTCTTTTGCAGTGTATATATGAAATCTGTTTTCCGTAAAATTTCAGTACTTGGCGCCGAGAACGTGTGTGTGTCAGACTTGTGTTTGTGTTTCGAAATTTTTCTAAGTTATAAGAAATACAGCTTATAAAAAATTGCCGTTTAGCCCTTCTTTTTATTTCAGAATTTTAATTCACCCCAAATCAGTCACCCCGTGGGTTCGGCCATTCACAATAATGGCACCATTTGAGGCTTTGTATGGTAGGAAGTGCAGGTCGCCGATTTGTTGGGATAAGTTGAAAAAAGATAGTTATCTTCATCAGAATTTGTGCACCAAATGAGAGATCAAGTTGACCTAATCAGGAAGAGAATGAATGTAGCACAAGATCGCCAAGCCACTTATACAAATAAGTGTTAGAGTAGGTGCCCAACTAGCCAACTTGTGGCGTGTGGGCTTTTGATGACTCTTTGTGTAAAACAATCTTTGTTTATGAAATTCACATTTTATATGGCATTCTTTATCATCGTTTGTATTATAATGATTAACAATTGTGTTGGATAAAGACCTAGAATGCACCATAGTGTATGTTAGATGTGATAGTGGATATGATGGCTATCTTGAAACACATCTAATAGTCACTGTGTATTCTAAACTTGTTTCTAGTCGATTGGGCCGTCAAAATGAGGATAAGGCCGCCCGAGTTTGAGACTAGAATCTGCGATGTGAAGTACCACGTTTCATTGATAGGGAACATTGTGATGTTCTGAGCATGCAGATGGATGATTTGCCTAGCGAACTATCGAACTACCCTCGTTCGGATTCTCCAAGTGGTTGCCATTTTTCGAGTGGAGAATCTGAGGTCTTGGTTGTATGAATTAGTAATTACTACTCGAAACATCATTGATACTCTACATGATTATTCGCCTCACTTTGACTCGTTTACTGACTCCGTGAGGGTCATCAGGTGTTGAAATTGGGTGAGGTCACGAAGCATGTGGGAGTCGATGTTTTGTTGTCGAGGATTCACCGCTCGCCCTAGTGCATGGCTATCCTATGTTGTCTGAGGAGATAATAGTGTGACAAGTATCTGGCCAGAGTACTCTTGTGCTTTAGTGTAAATGAGTTTACCTAGTTGTTGGGGAACTATGGCGGATCCGGATCCTGTCTCCCGGCGAGGCAGTGGAAGAATAAAATTAGGCCGGGAAACGTTCAATACAATTATGACTACTGCAAACTATGAACCATTCATAGGGCGTTTAGGCAGTTACCTTGCTGGCGACTTGCGCCTGGCTCCAACCGGAATTACAAGAAGACCGGCTCTTCACGGTAGGCGGATGTAGATTCGCCAATCAGGTCCACGACCGGAAGGGAGACTCCTTCGTCAGCTTGCACTAGAAGGCCTGACGAGATCAGCGCGGACGGATTCTCCTCGAAAAACAGATCTCATCAGTCCTTGTAGTGCAGGCTGACGAAGGAGTCTCTTTTCTGGTCGTGGACCGGATTGGCGATTTCTACCGCAATCTACCGAATCCTCGACAACGATGGATCGACTCCTACATGCATCGGGATCTCACCCAATCCCGCCGCCTAATGACCTCAAGTGAGTCAGCAAACGAGTCAAAGTGAGACGCCTATCATGCAGAGTCTCAATGACGTTTCGAGTCGTGAGGACTAATCAGTACAACCAAGACCGCGGACTTATCCACTCAACAAATGGTAACCTCTTGGAAAGTCCGAACGAGGGTAGTTCTATAGATCACCAGGTCACTATCTATCTGCATGCTCAGAACATCACAATGTTCCCTACCAATGAAACATGGTACTTCGCATCGCAGATACTAGTCTCGAGCTCGGGCGGCCTTATCCTAATTTTGACGGCCCAATCGACTAGGAACTAATTCAGAATACATAGTGACTGTTAGATGTGTTTCATGATAGCCGTCATACCCACTATCACATCTAACATACACTATAGCGCATTCTAGGTCTTTAATCAACGCAATTGTTAATCATCATACAACACAATGAAAGTAAAGAATGCCATAAATAAATGCGAATATCATATATAAAGACTGTCAAATACAAGAGTCTATAAACCCACACGCCACAAGTTGGCTAGTTGGGCATCTACTCTAACAATCTCCCACTTGCCCTAAAGCCAACTACTCATCAGACGTAGTCCCATTGTTTCGTGATGTTTTTCAAATAACGGTCCTAGCAAGGGCTTCGTAAGTGGATCAGCAACGTTGTCCGCAGAGGCGACTCTCTCAACTGCTATGTCACCTCTAGCCACAATATCCCGGATTATGTGGTATTTCCTTATTATGTGTTTGGATCTTTGGTGAGACCTAGGCTCCTTTGCTTGCGCAACGGCACCCGTGTTGTCGCAGTACACCGGGACTGGACCAACTCCATTAGGAATGACGCCCAACTCTTGGACGAAATTCCTTATCCAAACCGCCTCCTTAGCAGCAGCTGATGCTGCGATGTACTCAGCCTCAGTGGTTGAATCCGCGATGGTGTTTTGCTTGGAACTCTTCCAAGAGACAGCACCACCATTGAGCATGAATACAAATCCAGAGGTTGACTTCGAATCGTCCACGTCACACTGGAAGCAAGAATCAGTGTAGCCTTCCAGTTTCAGTTCACCACTCCCATAGACCATGAACATATTCACCAGCTATAGATTTTGGTAAAGCGGCAAGCGCTCGGTCCTACAGAACTCTTCCAAGAGACAGCACCACCATTGAGCATGAATACAAATCCAGAGGTTGACTTCGAATCATCCACGTCACACTGGAAGCTAGAATCAGTGTAGCCTTCCAGTTTCAGTTCACCACCCCCATAGACCATGAACATATTCTTAGCCCTTCGCAAGTACTTAAGAATATCCTTCACAGCCTTCCAATGCGATTGGCCGGGGTTGGACTGGTAACGGCTCGTGACACTCAGAGCATATGCGACATCCGGTCTAGTGGAGATCATGCCATACATAATACTACCTATTGCCGAGGCATATGGCACACATGTCATACTCTCTATCTCCTCATCAGTCTTCGGACACATAGACTTAGATACAGTGACCCCGTGGCACATAGGTAGGTGTCCTCTCTTGGACTCTTTCATAGAGAACCTCTTAAGTATGGTATCGATGTAGGTGGCCTGGGTGAGTCCGAGCATCCATTTCGATCTATCCCGATAGATCTGTATTCCAAGAATATAGGATGCTTCACCCATGTCCTTCATCGAAAATCTACTAGACAAACAGACTTTAGTTGACTGCAGCATTCCTACATCATTCCCAATGAGTAGAATGTCATCAACATAAAGTACGAGGAATGTCACAGCGCTTTTAACTACCTTCTTATATACACATGGCTCCTCGGGATTCTTGATGAAACCGAATTCCTTAATTGTTTCAATGAATCTCAGGTTCCAACTTCGCGATGCTTGTTTGAGACTGTAGATCGATCTCTGAAGCTTGCATACCTTATGCTCGCTTCCAACAGATGTGAAACCCTCAGGCTGCATCATAGAGATCTCTTCCTTAATGTTTCCATTAAGGAACGCAGTTTTCACATCCATTTTCCATATCTCATAGTCGTACGATGCGGCTATTGCTAACAAGATTCTAATTGACTTGAACATTGCGACTGGCGAGAAGGTTTCATCATAGTCAACACCTTGCCTTTGAGTGTAACCTTTCGCGACCAGTCGTGCCTTGTAGGTCATAACCTTACCATCAGGCCCAAGTTTCCTCTTGTATACCCATTTACACCCAATAGGAACAATTCCTTCGGGAGGGTTAACAAGAGTCCAAACTTGGTTCGCATGCATCGAGTCTAACTTGGACTGCATTGCTTCAAGCCACAAATTAGAATCTGCATTGGAAATTGCCTCCTTTAAAGTTCTTGGATCAGATCCAACAACTTGATCACCTTGATCATCTTCAAGGAGCAGACTTTAGTTGACTGCAGCATTCCTACATCATTCCCAATGAGTAGAATGTCATCAACATAAAGTACAAGGAATGTCACAGCGCTTTTAACTACCTTCTTATATACACATGGCTCCTCGGGATTCTTGATGAAACCAAATTCCTTAATTGTTTCATCGAATCTCAGGTTCCAACTTCGCGATGCTTGTTTGAGACCGTAGATCGATCTCTGAAGCTTGCATACCTTATGCTCGCTTCCAACATATGTGAAACCCTCAGGCTGCGTCATATAGATATCTTCCTTAATGTTTCCATTAAGGAACGCAGTTTTCACATCCATTTGCCATATCTCATAGTCGTACCATGCGGCTATGGCTAACAAGATTCTAATTGAATTGAACATTGCGACTGGCGAGAAGGTATCATCATAGTCAACACCTTGCCTCTGAGTGTAACGTTTAGCGACCAGTCATGCCTTGTAGGTCATTATCTTACCATCAGGCCAAAGTTTCCTCTTGTATACCCATTTGCACCCAATAGGAACAATTCCTTCGGGAGGATTAACAAGAGTCCAAACTTGGTTAGCATGCATCGAGTCTAACTCAGATTGCATTGCTTCCACAAATTATAATCTGCATCGGAAATTGCCTCCTTTAAAGTTCTTGGATCAGATCCAACAACTTGATCACCTTGATCATCTTCAAGGAGAAAACCATATCTCTCAGGAGCCCTAGGAACCCTTTCGGATCTCCTAGGTGCGACCATTTCTGGTACTGGCTCTGGAGGTGCGGGAGACTCACCTGGTACTTCGATTGGATCTCGAACCTCTTCGAGTTATACTATTTTGCCCTTTCTATCAAGTAGAAATTCCCTTTCCATAAAGGTGGCATTCCTAGAAACAAACACTTTTGTTTCGCTGGGATAGTAGAAGTAGTATCCAATGGAATTCTTTGGATACCCAATGAAGTAGCATAAGATGGATCTCGTATCCAGCTTTCTCCCACTGTCTGCTTCACGTAAGCAGGACATCCCCAAATCCTCATGTATGAGTACTTGGGTGGTTTGCCCATCCATATCTCATATGGAGTCTTATCCACTGCCTTGGTGTGGACATTGTTCAACAACATTACCGCCGTTTCGAGCGCATAGCCCTAGAACGAGGTAGGAAGTTCAGTGAATCTCATCATAGATCGAACCATGTCCAACAGGGTCCGATTACGACGCTCCGCTACACCATTGAGCTGTGGTGTGGCCGGAGGGATCCACTGTGCGAGAATCCCATTCTATTTCAGATAGTCTTGAAATTCAGCACTCAAGTATTCACCACCTCGATCGGATCGAAGTGCTTTAATACTTTTGCCTAATTGGTTTTCTACTTCAGCCTTGAATTCTTTGAACCTTTCAAAGGATTCAGACTTGTGCTTCATCAAGTACAAGTACCCATACCTAGAGTAATCGTCGGTAAAGGTGATGAAGTATGTGTGACCGTATTTAGTACCAATACTAAATGGACCACACACATCAGTATGGATCAAATCCAATAGACCTTGAGCACGCTCACCCTTGCCCTTGAAGGGTTGCTTAGTCATCTTTCCCTTAAGACAAGACTCACAAGTTGGTAGGGAGTTAATGTCTGACTGATCAAACATGTCACTCCTGACTAGCTTGTTCATCCTACTTAGAGAAATATGACCTAGCCTAGCGTGCCAAAGTTGTGCTGGGTTCAAGTTATCGTGTTTCCTTTTAATCGTTGTTGTATGTGCTTCGACATCGCGAGTTGGAACGTCTTTTAATTTTAAGGTATACAAATCATTTTCGCGTTCCCCAATTCCAATTAAACATTCATTCTTGTAAATATTGCAAATCGAATTAGCAAACATACAAGAATATCCATCACTATCAAGCATAGAAACAGAAATAATGTTCTTTATTAATTCGGGAACGAAAAAAACGTTTCTCAATAACAACTTAAAATCAGAAGACAGAAATAAATAAACATCTCCTATAGCTACTGGAGCAACTCTTGCTCCATTGCCAAGCCTCAAGTGGGTCTCACCCTCTCTAAGACGTCGGCTTCTTGTCATCACCTGTAAATCATTGCAGATATGAGATCCAAATCCGGTATCAAGTACCCAAGAAGTCGAACTAAGAGACATATTTATTTCAATATAGAACATACCTTTCGCAGTTCGCAACTGCTCGAGGTACTCCTTGCAGTTCCTCCTCCAATGCCCAGGCTTGTGGCAGTGGTGGCAAACATCCTCGCTCTTGTTTGGCTTGGAAACCTTCGCCTTTGGCTTCTTGGTGGGCTTTTCCTCCTCCGCAGGGGCAGAACGATTCTTACCCTTACGTCTGGGCCCCTTCTTCGCAGAAGAGCCCATAAGGAGGACGGGTTTGTCCTTCTTTATGGTTCCTTCAAACACTACAAGCATGTTAACCACCTCTTCAAGGGTGGCTGCCAGCTTGTTCATGTTGAAGTTGACCACAAAAGGGTCGAATGCAGCAGGTAGTGAGAGGAGAAGCACGTCCACAGACAGCTCGTGTGGAAGTGTGATATCAAGGCCCGACAGCTTTTCAACGAGCCCAATCATATGAACCCCATGCTCGCGGACCGAAGTCCCATCGCGCATGCGGCTCGTCATAAGCTCCTTGACAGCCGTGAACCTCTCATGTCGAGAGTTCTCCTCGTACAGTTCTTTGAGATGAAAAAGTATGTCAGCAACATACTTTGTCTTCTCAAAACGCCGTTGCATTTCATTGGACATCGATGCCATCACATAGCATCGAGCTTTAACCTCGTCGTCCCACCATTGTTTAAGCGTAACCAGCTCCTCAGGGCTGATATCGGTAGGGGCTTCCTTCGGAGGGCACTTATCTATCGTATAAAGAAGTTTCTCCGAAGCCAACACAAGGTTGAGGTTGCGGAGCCAGTCTTGGTAGTTTAGACCGGTGAACTTGTTGCTATCCAGTATAGCAGCGAGTGTGTTTTTGAACGAAGACATTGTTAAGCAGTAATACTGAAAGAAAACAGAGAATCACTAACTATATATATAATAATCGCTAAGACATAAAACAAGGTCGTTAAGTTTTATGAATTACCCTCCCACTATTTTAACGATTTCACCACCCTCTAATGAAATCGAGAAAGCAAGTTTCTTTAATGGGTACACGAAGCCCAATCAAGCGATCATGGACCCGAATAATATCAGCCATCCACAAAAGGTAGTTTCCGATTGCAATCGGTGCAACCTCCGTGTATTCACCTCACGTCCAGTAAGGGCCCAATAATATGACTCCGTTTACTATCACGTGTCAAGATGACCCATAAATGTTGAGTCGTGAAGTATGGTCCCCTTAACGTCCCCAATAATATGAGCCAACGTTAAAGGGAGTTCCAACCGAACTCACAACGAGTGTCAAAGGCGTGGACAACTTTTCGACATACATGACCCCCTCAATAATATGATTCGGGCCATGTATACGGGTAGCATCGGCGTACACCCATTGTTGATTGAAGGTAGGGATAATTTAAACAAATTTAAATTCCCTTTAGTTTATCGAATAAACATTTATCTTGATATTAGTTTTAAATCGTATTTAAAACGAGGGATTTTATTTTCGAAAATTTGGTCTCATGCAAATATTTTAAATCAAATTTAAAACATGCGGATTCAACTAACTATATATCACATATATAAACATTGGGATGATCGATCGCGAGAGCTATGCGGTCCATGGTTTCTATCATGGATCTGGGTCCAATCCTAGGTGAAATGCAATATGCAATGCAATCCTATTACATTTGCTTCCGGTTTTACAGATCTTCGGTCTTCAATATTTTTGATCGTCATCTGGCCCACCATCTTCAAAAGTCCTCCCACTAAGTCTAATAATTTACAATTAAATTCCATGACAATTAAGGGATACATTTTAAGGGATGGGAACGGGCCACAAACAGACCCACTGTAATAAATGATAATCAATAATATTAAAACCGAAATCGCAAAACCTAAAGCATACACCTAACACATTGGGCAGGGCTCTCGATCATCCCAAACATGCAATCAATCTAATTAATATGCATAAATTAAATAATCAAATTATTTATCGCAAAATCATATTTCAATCATAAAATCGCATTTTATAATAAAATCGTATTTTGTCGATAAA
>KQ996347.1:202778-235117 GCA_001598015.1 Dorcoceras hygrometricum
CACAGCGCCTAATCCCAACTTGGATGCATCTGTGTAAATAACAAATCTCCCTTGATCGGATGGCATAGTTAACACGGGAGCTTCAATCAACGCCTGTTTCAACTGCTCAAAGCTGACTTGACATTCGAGGGTCCATTCAAACTTGCTCAGCTTTCTAGTTAGCGAAGTTAAGGGAACAAATATCTTCGAAAATCCCTTAATAAAGTGCCTGTAAGAACCAGCTAAACCCCGAAAACTCCTAACTTCTGCAACAGATCTTGGTGCCGGCCAGTCGCGAATGGCTTCCACTTTCACTGGATCGACATCCAATCCATCTTTGGATATAATATGCCCTAGAAAAGATACCTTCTCAAACCAAAAATCACACTTACTAAACTTGGCGAACAGATGCTTGTCTTTCAAAGTCTGAAGCACTGTTCTCAGATGGTTCGCATGCTCAAATCTGTTCTTGGAGTATACTAAAATATCGTCGATGAACACCACTAAAAATTAATCCAAAAAGGGTTGGAAAACTCTGTTCATCAAATCCATAAACGCTGATGGGGCGTTAGTAAGTCCAAAGGGCATTACCAAAAATTTTCGTAGTGACCGTAACGTGTTCTAAAGGCTATTTTGTAGATATCTGCTAGCTTTATCTTCAATTGATGATAACCAGACCTCAAATCAATCTTAGAGAAAACTACAGATCCCTTCAACTTATCAAACAGATCCTCAATTCTAGGAAGGGGATATTTATTCTTATTTGTCAGTTTGTTCAGCTCTCTATAGTCTATACACAGCCTTAGACTCCCGTCCTTATTCTTAACGAACAAAACAGGGGCTCCCAATGATGATGTGCTTGGTCTGATGAATCCTTTGTCCAAAAGATCCTGTATTTGCTCCTTCAACTCTCTCATTTATGATGGAGCATGACGGTAGGGCGGTCGGGAAAATAGTGCTGCTCCTGGTACCAAATCAATGGCGAACTCCAGCTCTCTATCGGGTGGCAATCCTCGTATATCCTCTTGGAACACTTCTGGGAATTTGTTTACTATCTCAACATCTGAAAGCTGGGGCTTATCACTTGCTGCTAACGACGATAGACTAACCAGATATCCTACCCCACCTTTCCTCAAAAAACTCTGAGCCTTAAGAGCTGAAATAATTCTAGGGATCTTACCAATCTGGTTGGCCTCGAACGTGAACCAGTCTCCTCTTGGGGTTTTACCACCACCGTTCTAAGCTTGAAATCTATTACGACTCCATATCTAGTTAGCCAATCCGTTCCTAAAATCATGTCGAACTCAGGCATAGGTAAAACAATTAGATCGGCCATGACCAAATGTCCTTGAAGTCTAAGTTCTAAGTCGTGAAACAGGTTGTTGGTCCGTTTTCAAATAAGGATCACTAAGAGATCAGCAGCCGCGCTTTTGTTAAAAGACTTTAAAAGAATTTTGCGCGCTGCCGATACAAACTTGAGCTGCAATAGCTCGTTGTTCTTGAACAAAAACAATACAAAGAGCACCGGAGACAGATCTGGTATGATTTAAAAATCATGCGGAAAATACCAGAACTGAATCCTGTATTTTAAAACAACTCAAACAGATTTATGTACAACATAAATCTGTTCCAGACTTGTGCTTGTGTGCTGATGAAATGCGATGCTAAGTAAATATGCAATACTGAAAGCTTAAAGAACACGATACTCAGCAGGTTTATTTATGGAAGTTCGGATATAAACATCCTACATCTCCCCTTCTTCCACCTCGGAAGGTTCCACTAGAAGATTTGATCTTACAACTGCGTGTACAGACCCAATCCCACAACCAGCAGCTGTGAGAACTCCTAGACTCCTCAAATGCACAAACAGCCACAGCTGTGTGACTGACTACATACACAAGAGTTTTACGTCTTCATGCTTGGACGGGAACTGTAAACATATTTCGAGATTCATTCACAAACAGATGTGAATGAATACGGGTGTGTGAGATTGATACATTGTAGCTCTCAATCTCTCTGTTTTTCTCACACACGAGGGACATGCTCTAACAAGCTAATCTAGACTCAGCAATCAACACTCGTGAAAAGATCCTCTCTCTAATGGCGGTCGATTGCTTCGTCTATATCTTCTTTTTCCCTCTGTTGGTGCACTGTATATTCAAAGTAATTCTACCACAGTATGTAGTAGCACCAATTGAACGAAAACTCAGCAGAACACTCAGTGTCTCGCTCTCTCTCTTCAGAACGCCTCTTCAATTTGCGTTGCCTCGAATATATAGCCTCTGTAGAATTTCTTCCCGTTGGAAAGCTTCCAAAACTGTTCAGCGCTTCAGATGGCTATCTTGTCTTCTTTCCATTTTAGTGCAACGCTCCTCTGTAAAGTACCGACAAGAGAACAGTACTTGCGTCATTTTCTTTTGCAGGCTTCTTGTCGCTTTCTTCATTTGAATTGAGCTCAGCAGTTGACATACATCTTTCGTAAATCGTCAACTGCTTTGCTGCTGATTTAATACAACGACTGCTGCGCTTTGCTACTTCTACAATTCTTTGCGCCTGGATATCTTGCGACTGGATGCTGTAGCTCGCGACTGAATATATAGCAACAGCTGATTCAAATAAGCTCTCGACTGGATGCTGCTGTTGCTTGCGTCTGGTTCATCAAATGCTTCGCCTGAATCTTCTTGCGACTGGATGAACAAAACATTGCGACTGAATATCTTTGCGTTGCGACTGGATCCACTGTAGCTTCGTCTGCTGAAATATCAACGCAAAGTCTTCGTGCTGAATCTTTAGCGCAAGAGCAAAACGCTGTCGTATCAACTTATATAAACGACATCGTTTTGCTATCGCTTATCTCCAAATAGCATCTGCTGATTGCACTGTAGCTTGCGACTGGATATCTCCTCTACGACGTCGCTTCCTCTTGCGTCTGGATGCAAGCTACCTGCTGATTCTTGCGTTTGGATGACGTCACCGATGATGTCATCAACAACTAAACCATCTGCTGAATCTCAACACGACGTCGCATCGTCTTTTGCGCTTCGCTTCGTCTGCTGATAGCCAACTGCTGATTGTGATGACATCAAGGCTGATGTCATCACAGCTCATTCCATATCTAGCGCATCTCTTCTCATCTGCTGAATCTTCCTGCTGATCACTTTAGCTTCCTGCTGAATGATGACGTCTATATAGCGCTCCAGCTGATCTTCTTCATAGCTCCAGCTCCAGCTTGCGATTCTTCGTAGCTTCTTGCTTCTTGAATAGCGACTGTCGATAGATTCATCAACAGTACTTATAAACGCTACTGCTAACATATTCGTCAACAATAACCTGCGCATCTTCTTCTTCGATCTAATGTTCCAGCAAGCTTCTCAATACATGATCCAGCTTGTTCGCTTCGCACTTTAGCTCTTCAGCTGGTTGTTATCGTTTCAGTTGGATTATCATGCTCCAGCTGATTTCTTGGCCTCCGCCTGATTACGAACAGCTGATATAACTCTGGACGTCTCCATTGCTAATTCAACTGCCGATTCTATGAACACCAAACCAACTGCTGATTGTTTATATTGAACCAACTGCTGGACATATTTATCAGCTTTTCTTCTTTGCGCAATAAGCTTCTTCCTGAAGATGTTCATCTTCGTTCCTAAATCCTGTGCACTTAAGTAGAATTGTTAGAATCACAATAATAGGTTTTGTGTAATTCAAAACTTAATTAGGATCTGTCAAAACAGATCCAACACAGGTCATTAGATATCAGTTCTTCTCCAGAGGGTACCGTTACGCAAAATCCCATGGTTACTTGGTCAGGTCTGACAGGTAACTTCTTAGCAAAATCTGTTGCTATGAATGAACGAGAGGCACCTGAATCTATCAAGGCTAATGAAGGTAATCCAACTATAAAAATCTTACCAGTAACCACTGTGGAATCTGGGTTGGCTTGCTCAGTCGTCATGACGTAAGCTCTACTGGTCACCATCTGCTTCGTCTTCGGGCAGTTCTTAATAACATGCCCTGGCAATCCTCATCTGTAACAAACATTTTGTCCCACTATACAGGGACCAGGGTGATTCTTCTGACACTTGGGACACACAGGTTTGTTGCCAATTGCTAGAACCGCGCTAATTGGTTGAACCACCAGAGGTTTCTGCTCCTGAGGTTTCTGTTCTAACGATCGCTGTTGATTCTTATATGGTTTCTTGGGTGGTCGCTGGTCTTTCTGTTGAAAGGTCTGCCTCTTCAGCTGTCGCTCCTCCACAACAGCTTTCCAATCTTGATCAGCTCTCAGAGCTTTGTCCATCGCGCTTCTATAATCTCTTGGTTCCACCAGCCTCACATCATGTCTAAGCGCTGGTTTCAGTCCATCGACAAAGTGTCGTAATTTATTCTTGGGATCTGCTCCAATCAACGGTACAAAATAACATCCTCGTTCAAACTTTCGAACATACTCCTGGACAGACATGTCCCCTTGCTTAATCAGTAAGAACTCTCATTTCAATTCGGATCTTTTATTCTCTGTGAAGTACTGTTCGAAGAACACTCGCTTGAATTCTTCCCAGGTGAGATTCTTCACATCTACCGTTAACTTTGCTCCTTCCCACCAGAGCATCGCATCGTCCCTCCACATGTAAATTGCGCATCTGGATCTTTCCAAGTCTGGCGTCTGAAGATACTCAAATATCACCTCCATTGATTAAATCCAGCTCTCTGCGACGAATGGATCTGTCGTGCCGCAGAACTCTCTTGGCTTCTAGCTTCGAAATCTTTCCTAAGGGTCATCGTTCCTAGGTCCTCTACTACTAGAAGATTGTCCATTTCCTCTACCCTGCTGTTCTACCAGCAACCTTAGAAGTTGGGAAATACTAGCGTTGCTATCGGGACTGGGTTCATTTTCAGGGGCATTTCTCCTCCCTCTTCCTCGGCCAGACTAATATATAGCCCGCAATCCACCACATATGAACATCAGAACATGTAAGAATCAAAAGATAAATGCTCTAAAACATAAAAGAAAACTCACTGCCCCGAAGAGACGGTCGACGAAATCTGTTCCAGCGGGGAATGCGTGTGTTTATCTCAGGACCATGCTCTGATATCAAGTTGTGACGCCCAGACCTCACGGGGTCACGAATTTAAAGAAAGGAAATAGAAACTGAATTGAAGGGCTGAAATGAAAACTGCAAGCTGTATTGCCTTGCAAAATATAAATCAAAGTACGAACAGACTTCTAGTAATCAAATTTCATATATCAAAGTTCGAAATACAAATGCAACTGCGGATTACAACTACTAGAACTCCATGTGAATTCATCATTGTTGTAATAGATCTTAATACAGATTTGTCAAAGATCAAAAACAACAAAAACATCAATAACATAGAGGAACCGCAGGCCTTCGATAAACACCCACACACTCCACCCAGTTCAGACTCCACTTCCCATCTGCTCCGGAACTGACTCACCTGCACCAAGAAAGCTAGTGAGCCTAGGGGCTCAGCAAGCAAAACTGAGAATAACAAGAGCACAATATGCAGGAAGTTACATTACATAAGACATCATAGTTTAAAGGAAGGCATTAAAACATAAGAACTCATCATATACATTACTGTGGGAAAAACTCAGATCCCACCATCAATATTTTTGTCAGACTTATGGCTCAGAAGCTCTCCCAATAGGTCCCGTTGCACCCGATCGAATGACTACTGATATCAGTTACTATATGGGGAAGTCTCACCCAATATGAAGGGGCAACCGACTCGCTCGTCTGCTGTTCACCCTTCCAATATGGAACGGATGTTATCTTTGCCATAAATCATAAAATCTGAACAATTTCTTCCTTTAAACATTATCTGTGTAAAATCAGATCTTAACATCGGTGTTTACTTTCATTTAAAATCCATTTTCCATCAAAATCATTTTCACTGAGCATCCAGTTGATTAAAGAAAATCGGGGTCTGAATGAAACGGTGTTTGGTTACAAGGAAATATTTTAGGTGTAGTAAACAGATGTCAGATGTCTCTAACGGATGTGTTCGAGGTTGCGGTCAACTCAGATGTCAACGCACTGGATGGAATATTTCAGATGTCGCTAAGAGTTAGTGTAGTTGGCGTGGAACAGATGTCTCTATAGAAGGGGGTATACGGGATCGACAACGAACTTTGGTATGGGTCAAACAGATGCCAACGAAGTAATAGTTGAACGACAGCGGATGTCTACAGGGAACTCAACTGTTGGGAAAATTCAGAGGTCAACAAAATGGAATTGATCCCATCAGACGTCAATGGTCAACGATGTGAAATCTGATTGAGACCGAATGTTGAAAGAAAATTAGGTATGACGTAGAAGTTTCAGATGTCTTCATGAAATCTGATTCTCAACAAGAGAAATAGGAATCTGACTAAGAAATCAGCGATGTAACATCTGAACGACTTCCAACAATACCTGCGATGCCTATCAAACCAGAATCAACTCCTGATTCAACTAGCATCACCAATTTCATGGCGTCGGGTCCAGACATCACCATCCTCTGGGAAAAGAACTTTCATAACTTCGTAAGGAACTGGAATCTGAAATGCTCAGCATTTTAAAAAAATATCCTCATCGTCAACTTCATAAAACACATTTTTTTGAGTTTTAACAGGAACCAACAGTGAACCCGATACATTAAGTATAGTTCAAATCAACAGAGAAATGAACAGAAACTTATATCGAACATAAACTCAGGAAAGAATTCACAGAGCTGAAAGGAAACAATACATATGCTTTCATGGCGTATCAAGAATCGGATTTACTTGCCTTAAATTGTAGAAACACGAAACACAGCATGTCTTAGCAGAAGGTATCCTCAAGCACCGCGGCGAGCTCCACTGGTTTCTTTTATGAAAATGAAGATTTTCTAGTAAGTTATTGATCTTATAGTCCACAAGGACACAAGCATGGGAGCCTGATTCGTAACAGGGAAATAACACTTGAGTAGGTATGGTGTACCACGCTCACTCTTTAAGATTTTATTAAAAATCCCCTATCACTATTTTAATTTATACAAGTGATACACGAATCTGAAAAAGAACCATCCTCCCATCCCAAAACCATTTTTATTTGTGAAATCTGAAAATCGCTCGTCTTGTGCTCGGGGTGACATCTGATCAGACCTCTGAGACGTGACTGAAATTTGAAAATAAGAAATCAGCTTTCAATTAAACAATAAGCTTAAGTCTGAAATTTCGAAATGGTCCTTAATTTTAAAAGGACTAGAAATTGTGGTCCTACGGATTTTGGGGCGCTACAATATACCCATCTTATAAAAATTTCGTCCTCGAAATTTACTTACCGAACAAATCTGGGTAACGACTATGCATATCGGCTTCCGTTTCCCACGTAGCTTCTCGCTCAGTTTGGTTAGAAATGGTCCTTAATTTTAAAAGGACTAGAAATTGTGGTCCTACGGATTTTGGGGCGCTACAATATACCCATCTTATAAAAATTTCGTCCTCGAAATTTACTTACCGAACAAATCTGGGTAACGACTATGCATATCGGCTTCCGTTTCCCACGTAGCTTCTCGCTCAGTTTGGTTAGAACACTGAACTTTAACTTTAGGGATACTACGGTTCCTTAGCTTTCTATTTTCCCTAAGAAGTATCTTCTCGTGTCTTTCTTCATAGCTCAAGTCTTGTGCTAAGTGAATTGGTTCAGCTCTCAGTATATGCGATGTGTGGGGAACGTACTTACTTAATGCTAAAACATGAAATACATTGTGCACTGAAGACAGATGTGGCGGCAGTGCTAATCGATCAGCCAACGCTCCTATTTTGTCCAGAATTTCATAAGGACCAATATATCTGGGACTCAAATTTCCCTTCTTCCCAAAACGCATCACTCCCTTCATTAGAGCTACTTTCAAAAAGACGTGATCACCGATTTCAAAATTCAGATCTCTTCTCCTGTTATCTGCGTAGCTTTTTTGTCTTCTTTGAGCATCTTTCATCCTTTCCTTAATCTTTCTAACTGAATCCACTGTTTGTTCTACCAAGTCTGGTCCTAAACCATCGCGTTCTCCTACTTCATCCCAGTGAAGAGGTGTTCTGCATTTGCGTCCATAAAGAGCTTCGTATGGAGCCATCTGGATAGAAGCTTGGAAACTGTTGTTATAAGCAAATTCCACTAACGGTAATTTCAGATCCCAACCTTCGGAGAAATCTATGATACATGCTCTGATTAAATCCTCTAAAATCTAGATCACTCTTTCTGATTATCCATCGGTTTGGCGATGAAAAGCCGTGCTAAATGTCAAATTCGTTCCCAATGCCCTATGCAAACTCTTCCAGAAGGCTGACGTGAATTTTGGATCCCTATCAAATACTATTGATACTGGAACGCAACGAAGTCTGATGATCTCTTTCACATACAATTCTACGTATCTACTCATGTCGTAAGTTGTCTTTACGGGAAAAAAAAGTGAGAAGATTTTGTAAGTCTATCCACAATAACCCAAATAGAATTAAAACCTTGGTTAGTTTTGGGCAGTACAAGCACAAAATCCATGGCTATACATTCCCACTTCCACTCTGGAATGGGCAAGGATTTCAACATCCCCTCCGGTCGCTGATGTTCAGCTTTTACCAATTGGCACGTTAAACATTCAGAGACAAATCTGGCAACGTCCCTCTTCATTCTCGGCCACCAATATAACTTCTGGAGATCCTTATACATTTTACTGCTTCCGCGATGCACAGAGTATGGGGCTAAATGGGCTTCCGACATGAGATCTGATCTAAAAGTACCAACTTGGGGCACCCAGATCCTTCCATGAAATCTGATTATTCCTCCTTATGAGAAATAGAGGTTACTGCCTCTTTCTTTATCCTGTTTCACCCATTTATGAAGTTGCTCATCGAATAATTTCCCTTCATGAATCTGGTCTAACAGATTTGACCTGACGGAGAGATCTGCCAACACTATCGCGCTACCGCTGGGCACCACTTCTAAACCAGACTTCTCCTATCTCATACGCCAAGGGTTTTTTAGACAGATAGCTGGGCTAAACCACAAAGTTTCTACTTAGAGCATCAGCTACAACGTTGGCCTTTCCTGGGTGATACTGATCGTAGAGTCGTAATCCTTCACCAATTCCAGCCATCTTCTCTGCCTCTATGTTTAATTCTTTCTGGTATGAAAAACGTATTTCAGACTTTTGTGATCTGTGAAGATTTCACACTTCTCCCCATACAAATAATATCTCCATATCTTTAAGGCAAACACTATGGCTGCCAGCTCCAAGTCGTAAGTGGGGGAGTGTTTATCATGGTCCTTCAGCTGTCGGGAAGCGTAAGAAATCACCTTGCGGTCTTGCATCAATACGGCACCTAAACCCATCTTAGACGCATCTGTATAAATCACAAACTTCCCTTGATCAGACGGCATGGTTAATACTGGTGCTGCTATCAGCGCTTGTTTCAACTTCTCGAAGCTGATTTGGCATTCTGGAGTCCAATCATACTTAACCAGCTTCCTTGTTAACGAGGTCAAAGGGACAGCTATCTTGGAAATCCTTGAATGAATTGTCTACAATAACCGGCTAGCTGCTTGTCTTTCAAAGTCTGAAGCACTGTTCTCAGATGGTTCGCGTGCTCAAATCTGTTCTTGGAGTATACTAAAATATCGTCGATGAACACCACTACAAATTAATCAAAAAAGGGTTGGAAAACTCTGTTCATCAAATCCATAAAGGCTGAAGGGGCGTTAGTAAGTCCAAAGGGCATTACCAAAAATTCGTAGTGATCGTAACGTGTTCTAAAGGCTGTTTTGTAGATATCTGCTGGCTTTATCTTTAATTGATGATAACCAGACCTCAAATCAATCTTATAGAAAACTACGGATCCCTTCAACTGATCAAACAGATCCTAAATTCTAGGAAGGGCATATTTATTCTTAATTGTCAGTTTGTTCAGCTCTCTATAGTCTTTACACAGCCTTAGACTCCCGTCCTTCTTCTTAAGGAACAAAACAGGGGCTCCCCATGGTGATGCGCTTGGTCTGATGAATCCTTGGTCCAATAGATCCTGTATTTGCTCCTTCAACTCTCTCATATCTGATGGAGCAAGACGGTAGGGCGGTCGGGAAACTGGTGCAGCTCCTGGTACCAAATCAATGGTGAACTCCAGCTCCCTATCGGGTGGCAATCCTCGTATATCCTCTTGGAACACTTCTGGGAATTCGTTTACTATCTCAACATCTGAAAGCTAGGGCTTATCACTTGCTGCTAACGACGATATACTAACCAGATATCCTACCCCACCTGTCCTCAAAAAACTCTGAGCCTTAAGAGATGAAATAATTCTAGGGATCTTACCAATCTGGTTGGCCTCGAACGTGAACCAGTCTCCTCTTGGAGGTTTTACCACCACCGTTCTAAGCTTGAAATCTATTACGACTCCATATCTAGTTAGACAATCTATTCCTAAAATCATGTCGAACTCAGGCATAGGTAAAACAATTAGATCGGCTGCGGCCAAATGTCCTTGAAGTCTAAGTTCTAAGTCACGAAACAGGACATTAGATATCAGTTCTTCTCCAGAGGGTACCGTTACGCAAAATCCCATGGTTACTTGGTCAGGACTGACAGGTAACTTCTTAGCAAAATCTGCTGCTACGAATGAATGAGAGGCACCTGAATCTATCAAGGCTAATGAAGGTAATCCAGCGATCAAAATCTTAGCAGTAACCACTGTGGAATCTGGGTTGGCTTGCTCAGTCGTCATGACGTAAGCTCTGCTGGTCACCATCTGCTTCGTGTTCAGGCAGTTCTTAATAACATGCCCTGGCAATCCACATCTATAACAAACATTTTGTCCCACTCTACAGGGACCAGGGTGATTCTTCTGACACTTGGGACACACAGGTCTTTTGCCAATTGCTGGAACCGCGCTAATTGGTTGAACCACCAGAGGTTTCTGCTCCTGAGGTTTCTGTTCTAACGATCGCTGTTGATTCTTATATGGTTTCTTGGGTGGTCGCTGGTCTTTCTGTTGAAAGGCCTGCCTCTTCAGCTGTCGCTCCTCTACAACAGCTTTCCAATCTTGATCAGCTCTCAGAGCTTTGTCCATCGCGCTTCTATAATCCTTTGGTTCCACCAGCCTCACATCATGTCTAAGCGCTGGTTTCAGTCCATCGACAAAGTGTCGTAATTTCTCCTTGGGATCTGCTCCAATCAACGGTACAAAATAACATCCTCGTTCAAACTTTCGAACATACTCCTGGACAGACATGTCCCCTTGCTTAATCAGTAAGAACTCTCTTTTCAATTCGGATCTTTTATCCTATGTGAAGTATTGTTCGAAGAACACTCGCTTGAATTCTTCCCAGGTGAGATTCGTCACATCTACCGTTAACTTTGCTCCTTCCCACCAGAGAATCGCATCGTCCCTCAACATGCAAATCGCGCATCTGGATCTGAATTCTTCCCAGGTGAGATTCGTCACATCTACCGTTAACTTTGCTCCTTCCCACCAGAGAATCGCATCGTCCCTCAACATGCAAATCGCGCATCTGGATCTTTCCAAGTCTGGCATCTGAAGATACTCAAATATCACCTCCATTGATTTAATCCAGCTCTATGCGACGAAGGGATCTGTCGTGCCGTAGAACTCTCTTGGCTTCTGTCTTCGAAATCTTTCCTAAGGGTCATCGTTGCTAGGTCCTCTACTACTAGAAGATTGTCCATTGCCTCTACCCAGCTTTTCTATCAGCAACCTTAGAAGTTGGGCCATACTAGCGTTGCTATCGGGACTGGGTTCATTTTCAGGGGCATTTCTCCTCCCTCTTCCTCGGCCAGACATCTTAATCTATAGCCCGTACTCCACCACATATGAACATCAGAACATGTAAGAATCAAAAGATACATGCTCTAAAACATAAAAGAAAACTCACTGCCCCGAAGAGAAGATCGACAAAATCTGTTCCAGCGGGGAATGCGTGTGTTTATCTCAGGACCATGCTCTGATACCAAGTTGTGATGCCCAGACCTCACGGGGTCACGAATTTAAAGAAAAGGAAATAGAAACAGAATTAAAGGGATGAAATGAAAACGGCAAGTTGTATTGCCTTGAAAAATATAAATCAAAGTACGAACTTACTTCTAGTAATCAATTTTCATATCTGAAAGTTCGAAATACAAATGCAACTGCGGATTACAATTACTAGAACTCTATCTGAATTCATCATTGTTGTAAAAGATCTTAATACAGATTTGTCAAAGATCAAAAACAACAAAAACATCAATAACATAGAGGAACCGCAGGCCTTCGATAAACACCCACACGCTCCACCCAGTTCAGACTCCACCTCCCATCTGCTCCGGAACTGACTCACATGCACCAAGAAAGCTAGTGAGCCTAGGGGCTCAGCAAGCAAAACTGAGAAAAACAAGAGCACAATATGCAGGCAGTTACATTGCATAATACATCATAGTTTAAAGGAAGGCATTAAAACATAATATCACATCGTATACATTACTGTGGGAAAAACTCAGATCCCACCATCAATATTTTCGTCAGACTTATGGCTCAGAAGCTCTCCCAATAGGTCCCGTTGCACTCGATCGAATGACTACTGATATCAGTTACTATATGGTGAAGCTCACCCAATATGAAGGGGAAACCGACCCGCTACGTCTGCTGCTCACCCTTCCAATATGGACCGGATGTTATCTTTGCCATAAATCATAAAATCTGAACAATTTCTTCCTTTAAACATTATCTGGGTAAAATCAGATCTTAACGTCGGTGTTTACTTTCATTTAAAATCCATTTTCCATCAAAATCATTTTCACTGAGCATCCAGTTGATTAAAGAAAATCGGGGTCTGAAAGAAACAGTGTTTGGTTACGAGGAAATATTTTAGGTGTAGTAAACAGATGTGATTCGGGGTGCTTTCGCTATTTGGAACCATATGTTTACTATGGAAAGACTATCGCTAGCGGAAAACAGATGTTTACTGTATGAGAGTTAACGTTAGCGGAAAACATATGTCGCTAATGGATGTGTTCGAGGTTGCGGTCAACTCAGATGTCAACGCACTGGATGGAATATTTCAGATGTCGCTAAAGAGTTAGTGTAGTTGGCGTGGAACAGATGTCTCTATAGAAGGGGGTATACGGGATCGACAACGAACTTTGGTATGGGTCAAACAGATGTCAACGAAGTAACAGTTGAACGACAGTGGATGTCTACAGGGAACTCAACTGTTAGGACAATTCAGAGGTCAACAAAATGGAATTGATCCCATTAGACGTCAATGGTCAACGATGTGAAATCTGATTGAGACCGAATGTTGAAAGAAAATCAGGTATGACGTAGAAGTTTCAGATGTCTTCATGAAATCTGATTCTCAACAAGAGAAATAGGAATCTGACTAAGAAATCAGCGATGTAACATCTGAACGACTTCCAACAATACCAACGATGCCTATCAAACCAGAATCAACTCCTGATTCAACTAGCATCACCAATTTCATGGCGTTGGGTCTAGACATCACCATCCTCTGGGAAAAGAACTTTCATAACTTCGTAAGGAACTGGAATCTGAAATGCTCAGCATTTTAAAAAAATATCCTCATTGTCAACTTCATAAAACACATTTTTTTGAGTTTTAACAGGAACCAACAGTGAACCCGATACATTAAGTATAGTTCAAATCAACAGAGACATGAACAGAAACTTATATCGAACATAAACTCAGGAAAGAATTCACAGAGCTGAAAGGAAACAATACATATCTTTTCATGGCGTAGCAAGAATCAGATTTACTTGCCTTAAATTGGAGAAACACGAAACACAGCAGGTCTTAGCAGAAGGTCTCCTCAAGCATCGCGGCGAGCTCCACTGGTTTCTTTTATGAAAATGAATATTTTCTAGTAAATTATTGATCTTATAGTCCACAAGGACACAAGCATGGGAGCCTGATTCGTAACAGGGAAATAACACTTGAGTAGGTATGGTGTACCACGCTCACTCCTTAAGATTTTATTAAAAATCCCATGTCACTATTTCAATTTATACAAGTGATACACGAATCTGAAAAAGAACCATCCTCCCATCCCAAAACCATTTTTATTTGTGAAATCTGAAAATCGCTCGTCTTGTGCTCGGGGTGACATCTGATCAGACCTCTGCACCGTGACTAAAATCTTAAAATAAGAAATCAGCTTTCAATTAAACAATAAGCTGAAGTCTGAAATTTCGAAATGGTCCTTAATTTTAAAAGGACTAGAAATTGTGGTCCTACGGATTTTGGGGCACTACAATGGCACAAGAGGTCCGTAGAGCTATTCCAGCATCGTACTATGATTTATAGCTTGATCAAGTGAACAGAGGGGTTGCATCAATGAGCAAACTTCTCCAAAAATTTTCTTTTGAGGATATATGTTATTTTACATGCCATGCTGTTTATTTTGAGTATTTGAGGCTTAAAACATTTTGATGCACTTCGAAAACGAGGTTTGAAGTAAAGTTTAAATTATTTAAAAGTTCATTTAAATTTCTAATGATGCAGTAGTATTTTCTGTATCGCTATTTTTATGCATGTAGATGTATATTTATTATTTGTTATTCGGGATTGAGCTTGCTGAGCCATTAGGCTCACTAGATCTGATTGTGTGCATGTGATAGTTATGTTGTGGTTCGAGGCGATGACTCTTGTGTTAGAGTAGGTGTCCAACTAGCCAACTTGTGGCGTGTGTGTTCTTGTTGACTCTATATAAATGATCTTTATTTATTAATTTCGCATTTAGATGCCATTATTTATCTTCATTATTATGATTACAATTGTTGGATAAAGACTTTGAATGCATCATATTGTATGTTAGATGGGATAGTGGAATTGATGGCTATCATGAAACACATCTAATAGTCACTGTGTATTCTAAACTAGTTCCTAGTCTATTGGGCAATCCAAAAGAGGATAAGGGCCGCCCGAGCTTGAGACTAGCATCTGCGATGAAAAGTACCACGTTTCATTGGTAGGGAATATAGTGATGTTCTGGGAATGCCGATGGATGGTAACCTGGTGATCTATCAAACTAACCTCGTTCGAACTTTCCAAGTGGTTATCATTTGTCGAGTGGATTAAGCCTGAGGTCTTGGTTGTACAGATTAGTCCTCATTACTCGAAACGTCATTGAGACTCTACATGATAGATGCCTCACTTTGACCCATTTACCGACTCAGTTGGGGTCATCAGGTGGGGGATTGGGTGAGGTTCCGATGCATGTAGGAGTCCATGCTTCATTATCGAGGATTCACCACTCGTCCTTGTGCATGAATATCCTATGCTATATGAGGAGATAATAGTGTGGCAAATCTCTGGTTAGAGTACTAGTTGTATTTGTTAGAGTAGATGCCCAACTAGCCAACTTGTGGCGTGTGGGTTTATAGACTCTTGTATATGACAATCTTTATATATGATATTCGCATTTGTTATATGGCGTTCTTTACTTTCATTGTGTGTATAATGATTTACAATTGCGTTGAGTAAAGACCTAGAATACACTAAAGTGTATGTTAGATGTGATAGTGGGTATGACGGCTATCATGAAACACATCTAATAGTCACTGTGTATTCTGAACATGTTCCTAGTCGATTGGGCCGTCAAAATGAGGATAAGGCCGCCCGAGTCCGAGACTAGTATCTGCGATGCGAATTACCATGTTTCATTGGTAGGGAACATTGTGATGTTCTGAGCATGCAGATAGATAGTGACCTGGTGATCTATCGAACAACCCTCGTTCGGACTTTCCAAGTGGTTACCATTTGTCGAGTGGATAAGTCCGAGGTCTTGGTTGTACTGATTAGTCCTCACGACTCGAAACGTCATTGAGACTCTACATGATAGGCGTCTCACTTTGACCTGTTTGCCGACTCACTTGGGGTCATAAGGTGTCGGGATTGGGTGAGACCCCGATGCATGTAGGAGTCGGTGCATCGTTGTCGAGGATTCACCGCTCGCAGACATGCGTGGATATCCTATGCTATTTGAGGGGATAATCGTGTATAAATCTCTGGCCAGAGTACTAGAAGTGTTTTAGGTAAATGTGTTTACCTAGTTACACTCGTGATGTCACTATTCGATCTCCAAGATGTATGCATAGCTATCGGATCTATAGCGACTCTCGATTTACCAATGGTCGTTGATTTGATCGGGATATATGGATTGAAAGGACCGTACTGTACGCTAACCACGACCAACTGGTTCTTGCAGGCACTATCAGTGATACCTAGGGGATCATGGGGCGATGTTGCTAGACGCTCTTACCATGATTCGTTGGACAAGTCCGGAATTGTGATTCCGGAGCCACAATTGTTGTGGGCCCACGGCTAGCTGTATCCCTGAACCATTGAGGGTCACACAAGTACTGGATTCGTGATTCCCGCACGGATACTCAGCTCAATGTGTTGAGCAAGAGAAGAGGATTTTGGGGAGTGCGACTTCCTAAAAGTCAACAGGGGTCAAACCGGGGTTTCCCGCTGTTGAGGGGCAAAATTGTCATTTTGCACTGGGGTTCTGAAAAATGGTTTTTCAGATCATAGTATTCAGTTTCGAAAACTGAGTCGATTGGTCCGATCTGATCGGCGATCGGAGTTACGATGAAGTCACGGTGATGGGGATGAACCAAATGTTCACCCGTTGGACCCGGGCCCGTTGGGCCGGTCCAAGTCCATAATAATCATGTCTACTTAAGCTAGACCTAGACTTAATTAACATAACTCATTCTCATTAAACCCTAACCCTAGCACTCTTGGCCGCCGCCCCTCTCCTCTCTCTCAAAGAGCCGCCGCCGCCGCCTCCACGCGCCGCCGCCGCCGCCTCTACTTCGCCGGAAAATTGTTTCCGGCCAATTCGACGAGGAGAATCCGTCCGCGCAGGTCTCGTCAGGCCTTCTAGTGCAGGCTGACGAAGGAATGTCGAATCTGGTCGTGGACCTGATTGGCGTTAACTACCGCAATCTACCGTGAAGTGCCGTTTTCTTTACGAAACCGGTCGGAGCCAGGCACAAGTGCCAGCAAGGTAGTAACTTTGAACACCCTATGAATGACATTAATTGTTAATTGTTTTTATCGTATTGATCGTCTCCCGACATCTATTTTCTGTTCTTTTGCTGCCTATCCGGGGGGCGCGATCCGGATCTTAACAGTGGTATCAGAGCCATGGTTTTCGGATCTGATCAATACAATTGCCTGAATTGTATCTAATCTTTGAATTTCAGATCGCATCAACAAAAGAAATTTTTTTCTTTCGGCCGACCGCCGCCGCTTGGAGCGCCGCCCCTTCGCGCGGGCATCGCATGCGCATCCGACGCGCAACGTCGCGCATTATGCGCGACACCATCGCGCGCTGGCCACGCGATGGAGACTCTCGCGTCGCGCGCTGGCCACCCGACTCGTGCATGGTGGCCGGACGAACGCGGGCACGATCTCGTCATGCCTTCTAGTGCAGGGTGACGAAGGAGTCTCGTATCCGGTCGTGGACCGGATTGGCGTTATCTACCGCAGTCTACCGTGAAGTGCCGTTTTCTTTAAGAAACCGGTCGGAACCAGGCACACGTGCCAGCAAGGTAGTGTTTTGAACACCCTATGAATGACATTAATTGTTAATTGTTTTATCGTATTGATCGTCTCTCGGCATCTATTTTCTGTTCTTCCGCTGCCTAGCCGGGGGGCGCGATCCGCATCCCACAGTGGTATCAGAGCCAGGTTTTCGGATCTGATCAATACTTTATGCCATATTGTATCAAAATTGTGAATTTTCAGATCGAACGAGCAAAACATGGAAGCGAGACGCCGGGCCGCCGCCCCGTGCGGCGGCGACCATCACGTCGCGCACGCGCTATGGCGCGCGCGACACCATCGCACGCTGGCCACGCGATGGGCACTCTTACGACGCGTGCTGCGCAGCAGGAGCGTGGTGGCCGGACGGAGCGAAGCCTGTTGGTCGACGCTTGCATCGCTCGCCGCGCGATGGCCTCGTTGGGCGCGCATGCATTGGCGATCGCCCGGGCGCCGCCTCGCACGAATTGTTGCGCACGGCCGTGCTGCTGTGCGCCATGGATGCCGCTGATTTGCGCGATCATCTCGTTGTTGGTGTATAATTAATTGAATCCTCATTTTGCATGTTTTAAATTAGATTTAAATATGCATGAGACCAAAATTTTTCAAAAATAAAATCCCTCGTTTTAAATATGATTTAAAACTTATATCAAGATAAAATGTTTATACGATAAACTAGAGGGTATTTAAAATTGTTTAAATTAACCCTACCTTCCATCAACAATGGGTGTAGGTCGATGCTACCCGTATACATGGCCCGACTCATATTATTGAGGGGGTCATGTATGCCGGAAAGCTGTCCACGTCATTGACAACTGTTGTGAGTCGGTTGGAACTCCCTTTAACGTTGGCTCATATTATTGGAGACGTTAAGGGGACTGTCCTTCACGACTCGACATTGATGGGTCAATCTTGACACGTGATAGTAAACGGCGTCATATTATTGGGCCCTTACTGGACGTGAGGTAAATACATGGAGGTTGCACCGGTTGCAATCGGAAACTACCTTTTGGGGATCATGGATGGCTGATATTATTCGGGTCCATGATCGCTTGATTGGGCTCCGTGTACCAACTAAAGAAACCTGTTTTTTTGATTTCATTAGAGAGTGGTGAAATCATTAAAATAGTGGGAGGGTAATTCATAAAACTAAAAGACCATGTTTTATGTCTTAGCTTATATTTTATATATAGTTAGTAATGTATGTCTGTTTTCTTTTCAGTATAACTGCTTTATAAAAATGGTTTCGATGAAAAACCCGCTCGCTGCTATACTGGATAGCAACAGGTTCACCGGTCTGAACTACCAAGACTGGCTCCGGAACCTCAATCTTGTATTGGCTTCAGAGAAGCTCCTTTATACGATAGAGAAGTCCCCTCCGGAGGAAACCCCTGCCAATATCAGCCCTGAGGAGCTGATCACGCTTAACCAATGGCGGGACGATGAGGTTAAAGCTAGATGCTATGTGATGGCATCGATGTCTAATGAAATGCAACGGCGCTTTGAGAAGACAAAGTATGCCTCTGCCATACTCTTTCATCTCAAGGAACTGTACGGGGAGAAATCGCGACATGAGAGGTTCACGGCTGTCAAGGAGCTGATGATGAGCCGCATGCGCGATGGGACTTCGGTCCACGAGCATGGGGTTCGTATGATTGGGCTCGTTGAAAAGCTGTCGGGCCTTGATATCGCACTTCCATACGAGCTGTCTGTGGATGTACTTCTCCTCTCACTACCCGCTGCATTTGACCCCTTTGTGGTCAACTTCAACATGAACAAGCTGGAGGCCACCCTTGAAGAGGTGGTTAACATGCTTGTGGTGTTTGAAGGGACTATAAAGAAGGACAAACCCGTCCTCCTTCTGGGTTCTTCTTCCTCTGCGAAGAAGGGGCCCAGACGCAAGATCAAGAAGCGTTCTGCTCCTGCGAAGGAGGAAAAGTCTGCCAAGAAGCCAAAGGCAAAGGCTTCTAAGCCAAACAAGAGCGAGGACGTTTTCCACCACAGCCACAAGGCTGGGCATTGGAGGAGGAACTGCAAGGAGTACCTCGAGCAGTTGCGAACTGCGAAAGGTATGTTCTACATTGAAATAAATATGTCTCTTAATTCAACTTCTTGGGTACTTGATACCGGATGTGGATCTCATTTCTGCAATGATTTGCAGGTGATGACAAGAAGTCGACGTCTTAGAGAGGGTGAGACCCACTTGAGGCTTGGCAATGGAGCAAGAGTTGCTGCAGTAGCTATAGGAGATATTTGTTTATTTCTATTTTCAAATTTTAAGCTGTTGTTACGAGACGTTTTATTTGTTCCTGAATTAATTAAAAACATTATTTCTATTCCTATGCTTGATAGAGATGGATATTCTTGTATGTTTGCTAATTCGATTTGCAATATTTACAAGAAGATTTGCAATATATACAAGAATGAATGTTTGATTGGTATTGGGGAACGCGAAAACGATCTATACACCTTAAAGTTAAAAGACGTTCCAACTCGCGATGTCGAAGCACATACAACAACGATTAACAGGAAACACGATAACTTGAACCCATCACAATTTTGGCACGCTAGGCTAGGTCACATTTCCTTAAGTAGGATGAACAAGTTAAGTTAGGAGTGACATGTTTGAATGTCAGACATTAACTCCCTACCGACCTGTGAATCTTGTCTTAAGGGAAAGATGACCAAGCAACCCTTCAAGGGCAAGGGTGAGCGTGCTCAAGGCCTATTGGATTTGATCCATACTGATGTGTGCGGCCCATTTAGTATTGGTACTAAACACGGTCACACATACTTCATCATCTTTACCGATGATTACTCTAGGTATGGGTACTTGTACTTGATGAAGTACAAGTCTGAATCCTTTGAAAGGTTCAAAGAATTCAAGGCTGAAGTAGAGAATCAATTAGGCAAAAGTATTAAAGCACTTTGATCCGATCGAGGTGGTGAATACCTAAGTGCTGAATTTCAAGATTATCTAAAAGAGAATGGGATTCTTGCACAGTGGACCCCTCCGGCCGCACCACAGCTCAATGGTGTAGCGGAGCTTCATAATCGGACCTTATTGGACATGGTTCGGTCTATGATGAGCTTCACTGAGCTTCCTACCTCGTTTTGGGGCTATGCGCTCGAAACGACGGTAATGTTGTTGAACAATGTCCACACCAAGGCAGTGGATAAGACTCCGTATGAGATATGGATGGGCAAACCACCCAAGTACTCATTTATGAGGATTTGGGGATGTCCTGCTTACGTGAAGCAGACAGTGGGAGATAAGCTGGATACGAGATCCATCTTATGCTATTTCATTGGGTATCGAAATAATTCCATTGGATACTACTTCTACTATCCCAGAGAAACAAAATTGTTTGTTTCTAGAAATGCCACCTTTATGGAAAGGGAATTTCTACTTGATAGAAAGGGCAGAATAATAGAACTCGAAGAGATTCGAGATCCAATCGAAGTACTAGGTGAGTCTCCTGCGCCTACAGAGCCAATACCAGAAATGGTCGCACCTAGGAGATCCGAAAGGATTCCTAGGGCTCCTGAGAGATATGGTTTTCTCCTTGAAGATGATCAAAGTGATCAAGTTGTTGGATCTGATCCAAGAACCTTCAAGGAGGCAATTTCCGATGCTGATTCTAATTTGTGGCTTGAAGCATTGCAGTCTGAGTTTGACTCAATGCATGCTAACCAAGTTTGGACTCTGGTTAACCCTCCCAAAGGAATCGTTCCTATTGGGTGCAAATGGGTATACAAGAGGAAACTTGGGCCTGATGGTAAGGTAATGACCTACAAGGCACGACTGGTCGTGAATGGTTACACTCAAAGGCAAGGTGTTGACTATGATGAAACCTTCTCGCCAGTCACAATGTTCAAGTCAATTAGGATCCTGTTAGCCATAGCCGCATGGTACGACTATGAGATATGGCAAATGGCTGTGAAAACTGCGTTCCTTAATGGAAACATTAAGGAAGAGATCTTTATGATGCAGCCTGAGGGTTTCACATCTGTCTGAAGCGAGCATAAGGTATGCAAGCTTCAGAGATCGATCTACGGTCTCAAACAAGCATCGCGAAGTTGGAACCTGAGATTCGGATATATCTAAACGGATGCTCGGACTCACCCAAGCTACCTACATCGATACCGTACTTAAGAGGTTCTCTATGGAAGAGGGTTCTCTATGGAAGAGTCCAAGAGAGGACACCTACCTATGTGCCATGGGGTCACTCTATCTAAGTCTATGTTTCCAAAGACTGATGAGGAGATAGAGAGTATGGCACGTGTACCATATGCCTCGGCGATAGGTAGTATTATGTATGGCATGATCTCGACTAGACCGGATGTCGCATATGCTCTGAGTGTCACGAGCCGCTACCAGGCCAACCCCGGCCAATTGCATTGGAAGGCCGTGAAGGATATTCTTAAGTACTTACGAAGGACTAAGAGTATGTTCATGGTCTATGGGGGTGGTGAACTGAAACTGGAAGTCTACACTGATTTTAGCTTCCAGTGTGACGTGGATGACTCGAAATCAACCTCTGGATTTGTATTCATGCTCAATGGTGGTGCTGTATCTTGGAAGAGTTCCAAGCAAGACACCATCGCAGATTCAACCACTGAGGCTGAGTACATTGCAGCATCAGCTGCTGCTAAGGAGGCCGTTTGGATAAGGAATTTCGTCCAAGAGTTGGGCGTCATTCCTAATGGAGTTGGTCCAGTCCCGGTGTACTGCGACAACACGGGTGCCGTTGCGCAAGCAAAGGAGCCTAGGTCTCACCAAATATCCAAACACATAATGATGAAATACCACATAATCCGGGATATTATGGCTAGAGGTGACATAGTAGTTGAGAGAGTCGCCTCTGCGGACAACGTTGCTGATCCACTTACGAAGCCCTTGCCAGGACCCTTGTTTGAAAAACATCGCGAAACAATGGGACTACGTCTGATGAGTAGTTGACTTTAGGGCAAGTGGGAGATTGTTAGAGTAGATGCCCAACTAGCCAACTTTTGGCGTGTGGGTTTATAGACTCTTGTATATGACAATCTTTATATTATGATATTCGCATTTGTTATATGGCGTTCTTTACTTTTATTGTGTGTATAATGATTTACAATTGCGTTGACTAAAGACCTAGAATACACTAAAGTGTATCTTAGATGTGATAGTGGGTATGACGGCTATCATGAAACACATCTAATAGTCAATGTGTATTCTGAACATGTTCCTAGTAGATTGGGCCGTCAAAATGAGGATAAGGCCACCCGAGTCCGAGACTAGTATCTGCGATGCGAAGTACCATGTTTCATTGGTAGGGAACATTGTGATGTTCTGAGCATGCAGATAGATAGTGACCTGGTGATCTATCGAACAACCCTCGTTCGGACTTTCCAAGTGGTTACCATTTGTCGAGTGGATAAGTCTGAGGTCTTGGTTGTACTGATTAGTCCTCACGACTCCAAACGTCATTGAGACTCTACATGATAGGCGTCTCACTTTGACCCGTTTGCCGACTCACTTGGGGTCATAAGGCATCGGGATTGGGTGAGACCCCGATGCATGTAGGAGTCGATGCATCATTTTCGAGGATTCACCGCTCGCAGACATGCGTGGATATCCTATGCTATCTGAGGGGATAATAGTGTATAAATCTCTGGCCAGAGTAATAGAAGTGTTTTAGGTAAATGTGTTTACCTAGTTACACTCGCGATTTCACTATTCGATCCCAAGATGTATGCATAGCTATCGGATCTATAGCGACTCTCGATTTACCAATGGTCGTTGATCTGATCGGGATATATGGATTGAAAGGACCGTACTGTACGCTAACCACGACCAACTGGTTCTTGCAGGCACTATCAGTGATACCTAGGGGATCATGGGGCGATGTTGTTAGATGCTCTTACCATGATTCGTTGGACAAGTCCGGAATTGTGATTCCGGAGCACAATGGTTGTGGGCCCACGGCTAGCTGTATCCCTGAACCATTGAGGGTCACACAAGTACTGGATTCGAGATTCCCGCACGGATACTCAGCTCAATGTGTTGAGCAAGAGAATAGGATTTTGGGGAGTGCGACTTCCTAAAAGTCAACAGGGGTCAAACCGGGGTTTCCCGCTGTTGAGGGGCAAAATGGTCATTTTGCACTGGGGTTCTGAAAAATGGTTTTTCAGATCATAGTATTCAGTTTCGGAAACTGAGTCGATCGGTCCGATCTGATCGGCGATCGGAGTTACGATGAAGTCACGGTGATGGGGAGAACCAAATGTTCATCCGTTGGACCCGGGCCCTTTGGGCCGGTCCAAGTCCATCATAATCATGTCTACTTAAGCTAGACCTAGACTTAATTAACATAACTCATTCTCATTAAACCCTAACCCTAGCACTCTTGCCGGTCCAAGTCCATCATAATCATGTCTACTTAAGCTAGACCTAGACTTAATTAACATAACTCATTCTCATTAAACCCTAACCCTAGCACTCTTGGCCGCCGCCCCTCTCCTCTCTCTCAAAGAGCCGCCGCCGCCGTCTCCACGCGCCACCGTCGCCGCCGCCTCTACTTCGCCGGAAAATTGTTTCCGGACAATTCGACGAGGAGAATCCATCCGTGCAGATCTCGTCAGGCCTTCTAGTGCAGGCTGACGAAGGAGTGTCGAATCCGGTCGTGGACCTGATTGGCGTTAACTACCGCAATCTACCGTGAAGTGTCGTTTTCTTTACGAAACCGGTCGGAGCCAGGCACAAGTGCCAGCAAGGTAGTGACTTTGAACACCCTATGAATGACATTAATAGTTAATTGTTTTTATCGTATTGATCGTCTCTCGGCATCTATTTTCTGTTCTTCCGCTGCCTAGTCGGGGGACGCGATCCGGATCCCAACAGTATTTTAGGTAAATAGGTTTACCTAGTAGCACATGCGATGTCACTATATGATCTCCAAGATGTATGCATGGCTGTCGAATATCTAATACCAATGGTTGTTGATTCGATCGGGATATTTGAGATGAAATGACCGTACTGTACGCTAACCATGACCGATTGTTTCTTGCAGGCACTATCAGTGATATCTAGGGGATCATGGGGCGATGTTGCTTGACGTTTTGCCATGATCCGATGGTTGTGTCCGAAAATGTGTTTTCGGAGTCACAAAAGTTGTGAGCCCACGGCTAGTTGTATCTCTGAACCATTGAGGGTCACAAAAGTACTGGTTTCTCAATTCCCGTATGGAAATTAAGCTCAATTTGTTGTGTATATTAGGAGGATGGATGGAAGTGTGACTTCCTAAAATTAACTGGGATGGAAATGTTATTTTCTTAAATTAGCTTGGACTAGTATGACTATCCTTAAAGCTGATAAAGGGCCTAACTGCTATTTTAGATTAGGTGGTCTAAAAGATTGTTTTCACATCATCATGTTCAATGTTGTAAACTGTTTAGATCGGTCTGATCTACTCATCGATTGGGATTGTGATAAAGCCACAACAATGGACTTGAAGTCAATGTTTCCTGGGCCTGATCCCAACCCAGTCCCATTAACTTGGTTTAAGCCCATAGAAAATCTATAAATAGGGGACGTGGGGAATTCATTTTCTTCGCACCAAAAGTTGGGTTGACAAATCTCCAAGTAGGATTGAGTGCTCTCCCCTTCAGTTATATTTTTCTCCCCTTCTCCTCCTCCCTGCTTCGTGTCGCTGCCACGTCGCCGCCATCGCCGCCCGCCGCCGACGTCGTCGGAATTTTTTCCGACCTTCTCGGTGAGAAGATTCCGTCCACTGAATGTTTGTCGGTTTTCTAGTGCAAACCAACAAAGGAGTTGAGATTCCGGTCGTGGACCGGATTAGGTGTTGATCCAGCCGTTCAACCATTGAAGGGCCAATTCCCTCGTGTAACTGGTCGAAGCTAGGCGTCTAGTCGCCATCAAGGTAACTCCCTTAACATCCTATGCATGTTTAGATTTTAATTAATGTATTGACCATTCTCGGGCTTCAAAAATTTTAAAACTCCGCTGTGCCCCGGGAGCGGGGTCCAGATCCGCTGTGAGGACTAGAAATCTGTTTAACGATGATTAGCGATATAATCAGATCTGGGATAGGATTTAGTGATTTTCGAATTTGCATGGATGTATTTCGAATGGTGTTAGAGTAGATGCCCAACTAGCCAACTTGTGGCGTGTGGGTTTTATTGACTCTTGTATATGACAATCTTTATGTATGTTATTCGCATTTCTTTATGGCATTCTTTATTTTTATTATGTTATATGATGTTAACAATTGTGTTGGATAAAGACCTAGAATGCACCATAGTGTATGTTAGATGTGATAGTGGATATGATGGCTATCATGAAACACATCTAATAGTCACTGTGTATTCTGAATTTGTTCCTAGTCGATTGGGCCGTCAAAATGAGGATAAGGTCGCCCGAGCTTGAGACTAGCATCTGCGATGTGAAGTACCATGTTTCATTGGTAGGGAACATTGTGATGTTCCAAGCATGCAGATGGATAGTGACCTGGTGATCTATCGAACTACCCTCGTTCGAACTTTCCAAGTGGTTACCATTTGTCGAGTGGATAAGTCCGAGGTCTTGGTTGTACTTATTAGTCCTCACTACTCGAAACGTCATTGAGACTCTACATGATAGGTGCCTCACTTTGACCCGTTTGCCGACTTCCTTGGGGTCATTAGGCGGCGGGATTGGGTGAGGTCCCGATGCATGTAGGTGTCGATGCTTCGTTGTCGAGGATTCACCGCTCGCCTTCATGCGTGGATATCCTATGCTATCTGAGGGGATAATAGTGTATAAAACTATGGCCAGAGTACTGGATGTGTTTTAGGTAAATGGGTTTACCTAGTTACACTCGCGATGTCACTATTTGATCTCCAAGATGTATGCATAGCTATCGGATCTCTAGCGACTCTCGATTTACCAATGATCGTTGATCTGATCGGTATATATGTGTAGAAAGGACCGTACTGTACGCTAACCACGACTAATTGGTTCTTGCAGGCACTATAAGTGATATCTAGGGGATCATGGGGCGATGTTGCTAGGCGCTTTACCATGATCCGATGGGCAAGTCCGAAATTATGACTTCGGAGCCACAATGGTTGTGGGCCCACGGCTAGCTGTATCCCTGAACCATTGAGGGTCACACAAGTACTGGATTCATGATTTCCGCACGGAAACTGAGCTCAATGTGTTGAGCATATGAGGAGAAATTTAGGGAGTGCGACTTCCTAAAAGTCAACAGGGGTCAAATTGCGATTTGCCACTGTTGAGGGGCAAAACTGTCATTTTGGACTAGGTAATCTGAAAAATTATTTTCGCATCATAATATTCAGTTTTGGAAACTGAGTCGATCGGTCCGATCTGATCGTCGATCGGAATTATGATGAAGCCACGGTGATGCGGATGAACCGAATGTTCATATATTGGACTGGGCCCGCCCCAGGTCCAATGGGCCGGTTCAAACCCATCATACCTATACTTAGTCTTGACCTAGGGCAACTAATGGGTGACTTTCATCTCACAACCCTAGCCTCCAAGCTCCAAAACCGCCGCCCCTCCTCTCCAAGCCTCACGCCGTCGCCGGCCGCCGCCAAGCGCCGCCGCCTCCGCCCCTTCGCTGGACTTGTTCCGGACACCGCGCTGAGGTGTTTCTGTCCGTGCTGAATTCGTCAGTCCTTCTAGTGCAGGCTGACGAAGGTGTCTTGATTCCGGTCATGGACCTGATTGACGATCTACAGCCGCCTACCGTTTGAAGTGCCGATTTCCTCGTGAAACTAGTCGGAGCCGGGCGCCTAGACGCCAACAAGGTAACGATTCTATGAACACCCTATGAATGTTTATAGAATTGGATTTGAATATATTGAACGTTTCTCGGGGCAACTTTTGATTTCCGCTGCGCCCCCGGGAAACGGGATCTGGATCCGCCATTGTATGCCAACAGTGGTATTAGAGCTCAGGCTCGGATCCGTCAATACATAATTGTGCCATATTTCTTCAGATCTCAATTTTGAAATCAAACAAAAAAAAATTTTGAAGTTGGCCGCGGGCGCTGCCTCGCAGGGCGGCGCCGCCGCGCATGACGGCCGAGAATCTCCTGCTACCTTCACGCATGGACGCGCTATGTAAGGGGAAGCAGGCACGCCGCTGTGCGCCGCAATTGGCGCAATCTGTTGCGCCACGGCCAGGCGCGTTATGAAATATGATTTTATAATTAAAATATGATTTTGTTGATTAAAATATGATTTTATCGACAAAATGCAATTTTATTATAAAATGCGATTTTGTAATTAAAATATGATTTTGTGGGTAAATAATTTGATTATTTAAATTTATGCATATTAATTAGATTGATTGCATGTTTGGGATAATCGAGAGCCGTGCCCAATGTGTTAGGTGTATGCTTTAGGTTTTGCGATTTCGGTTGTAATATATTGTTGATTTATCATTTAAAGTGGGTCTGTTTGTGGCCCGTTCCCACCCCTTGAAAATTGTATCCCTTACTTGTCATGGAAATTTAAATGTAAATTACTAGATTTAGTGGGAGGACAATGTGAAGACAGTGGACATGACGATCAAGGATATTGAAGACCAAAGATCTGTAAAACCGGAAGCAAATATAATAGGATTGCATTGCATATTGCATTTCACCTAGGACTGGACCCAGGTCCGTGATTGGCAACCACGGACCGCATAGCTCTCACGATCGATCATCCCAAAGTTATTTATATATTTGATATATGTTGAATCCGCGTGTTTTAAATTGTGATTTAAAATTGCATGAGACCAAATTTTTCAAAAATAAAATCCCTCATTTTAAATACGATTTAAAACTGATATCAAGATTAAAAGTTTATTCGATAAACTAAAGGGAATTTAAATCTGTTTAAATACCCCTACTGTAACGCCCCAAAATCCATAGGACCACATTTATGCATTTTATTGATCTCATGGGCCAAATTGGCAATTTTAAATGTTATGTATTTGCTGATTTTAATTAATTTCAGAAATGAGATGCGCTGCGGCTGGTACCAGCAGATGACTCCAAAGAGGGAGGACAATGTGAAGACAGTGGACATGACGATCAAGGATATTGAAGACCAAAGATCTGTAAAACCGGAAGCAAATATAATAGGATTGCATTGCATATTGCATTTCACCTAGGACTGGACCCAGGTCCGTGATTGGCAACCACGGACCGCATAGCTCTCACGATCGATCATCCCAAAGTTATTTATATATTTGATATATGTTGAATCCGCGTGTTTTAAATTGTGATTTAAAATTGCATGAGACCAAATTTTTCAAAAATAAAATCCCTCATTTTAAATACGATTTAAAACTGATATCAAGATTAAAAGTTTATTCGATAAACTTAGGGAATTTAAATCTGTTTAAAATTATCCCTACCTTCCATCAACAATGGGTGTACGCCGATGCTACCCGCATACATGGCCCGACTCATATTATTGAGGGGGTTATGTATGCCGGAAAGCTGTCCACGCCATTGACAAATTGTTGTGAGTCGGTTGGAACTCCCTTTAACGTTGACTCATATTATTGGGGACGTTAAAGGGACCGTCCTTCACGACTCAACATTGATGGGTCATCTTGACACGTGATAGTAATCGGCGTCATATTATTGGGCCCTTACTGGACGTGAGATGATTACATGGAGGTTGCACCGGTTGCAATTGGACTCTACCTTTTGGGGGTCATGGTTGGCTGATATTATTCGGGACCATGATCGCTTTATTGGGCTCTGTGTACCCACTAAGGAAACTTGCTTTTCCGATTTCATTAGAGGGTGGTGAAATCGTTAAAATAGTGGGAGGGTAATTCATAAAACTAAACGACCTTGTTTTATGTCTTAGCGATTTTCATAAATAGTTAGTAATGTATGTCTGTTTTTCTTTTCAGTATAAACTGCTTTATAATGTCTTCGATCAAAAACCCACTCGCTGCTATACTGGATAGCAACAAGTTCACCGGTCTGAACTACCAAGACTGGCTTCGAAACCTCAACATTGTGTTGGCTTCGGATAAACTTCTTTATACGATAGAGAAGAGCCCTCCGAAGGAAGCCCCTGCTGATATCAGCCCTGAGGAGCTGACCACGTTTCAACAATGGTGGGACGACGAGCTTAAGACTCGATGCTATGTGATGGCATCGATGTCCAACGAAATGCAACGGCGCTTTGAAAAGACGAAGTATGCTGCTGACATACTCTTTCATCTCAAGGAACTGTATGGGGAGAACTCTCGACATGAGAGGTTCACCGCTGTCAAGGAGCTTATGACGAGCCGCATGCGCGATGGGACTTCGGTCTGCGAGCATGGGGTTCGTATGATTGGGCTCGTTGAAAAGCTGGCGGGCCTTGATATCACACTTCCACACGAGCTGTCTGTGGATGTGCTTCTCCTCTCACTACCCGCTGCATTCGACCCCTTTGTGGTCAACTTCAACATGAACAAGTTGGCAGCCACCCTTGAAGAGGTGATTAACATGCTGGTCGTGTTTGAGGGAACCATAAAGAAGGACAAGCCCGTCCTCCTTATGGGATCTTCTTCCTCTGCGAAGAAGGGGCCCAGACGCAAGGGTAAGAAGCGTTCTGCCCTTGCGAAGGAGGAAAAACCCACTAAGAAGCCAAAGGCAAAGGCTTCCAAGCCAAACAACTCCGAGGATGTTTGCCACCACTGCCACAAGCCTGAGCATTGGAGGAGGAACTGCAAGGAGTACCTCGAGCAGTTGCGAACTGCAAAAGGTATGTTTTATATTGAAATAAATATGTCTCTTAATTCGACTTCTTGGGTACTTGATACCGGATGTGGATCTCATATCTGCAATGATTTGCAGGTGATGACAAGAAGCCGACGTCTTAGAGAGGGTGAGACCCACTTGAGGCTGGGAAATGGAGCAATAGTTGCTGCAGTAGCTATAGGGGATGTCTATTTATTTCCATCGTCAAATTTTAAGTTGTTATTGAAAGATGTTTTATTTGTTCCCGAATTGATAAAGAACATTATTTCTGTTTCTATGCTTGATAGTGATGGATATTCTTGTGTTTTTGCTAATTCGATTTGCAATATATACAAGAATGAATATTTGATTGGTATTGGGGAACGCGAAAACGATCTATACACCTTAAAATTAAAACCAGTTCCAACTCGCGATGTGGAAACACATACAACAACAATTAAAAGGAAATACGATAGCTTAAACCCAGCACAACTTTGGCACGCTAGGCGAGGTCATATTTCTCTAAGTAGGATGAACAAGTTAGTTAGGAGTGACATGTTTGATCTGTCAGACATTAACTCCCTACCGACTTGTGAATCTTGTCTCAAGGGAAAGATGACCAAACAACCCTTCAAGGGCAAGCCTGAACGTGCGCAAGGCCTATTGGATTTGATCCATACTGATGTATGTGGTCCACTTAGTATTGGTACTAAGTACGGTCACACATACTTCATCACCTTTACCGATGATTACTCTAGGTATGGGTACTTGTACTTAATGAAGCACAAGTCTGAATCCTTTGAAAGGTTCAAAGAATTCAAGGCTGAAGTAAGGAATCAATTAGGCAAAAGTATTAAAGAACTTCGATCCGATCGAGGTGGTGAATACTTAAGTGCTGAATTTCAAAACTATATAAGAGAGAATGAGATTCTCTCGCAGTGGATCCCTCCGGCCACACCACAGCTCAATGGTGTAGCGGAGCATCGTAATCAAACCTTGATGGACATGGTTCGATCCATGATGAGATTCACTGAGATTCCTACCTCGTTTTGGGGCTATGCGCTCGAAACGGTGGTAATGTTGTTGAACAATGTCCACACCAAGACAGTGGATAAGACTCCATATGAGATATGGATGGGCAAACCACCCAAATACTCATACATGAGAATTTGGGGATGTCCTTCTTACGTGAAGCAGACAGTGGGAGAGAAGCTGGATACGAGATCCATCTTATGTTACTTCGTTGGGTATCCAAAGAATTCCATTGTATACTACTTCTACTATCCAAGTGAAACAAAAGTGTTTGTTTCTAGAAATGCCACCTTTATGGAAAGGGAATTTCTACTTGATAGAAAGGGAAAAATAGTAGAACTCGAAGAGGTTCGAGAAGCAACTGAGGTACCAAGTGAATCTCCTGCGCCTCCAGAGCCAGTATCAGAAATGGTCGCACCTAGGAGATCCGAAAGGGTTCCTAGGGCTCCTGAAAGATATGGTTTCCTCTTTGAAGATGATCAAGGTGATCAAGTTGTTGGATGTGATCCAAGGACTTTCAAGGAGGCAATTTCCGATGCTGATTCTAATTTGTGGCTTGAAGCAATGCAGTCTGAGTTTGACTCAATGCATGCGAACCAAGTTTGGAATCTCGTTAATCCTCCCGAAGGAATTGTTCCTATTGGGTGTAAATGGATATACAAGAGGAAACTTGGGCCTGATGGTAAGGTATTGACCTACAAGGCACGACTGGTCGCGAAAGGTTACACTCAAAGGCAAGGTGTTGACTATGATGAAACCTTTTCACCAGTCGCAATGTTCAAGTCGATTAGAATCTTACTAGCCATAGCCGCATGGTACGACTATGAGATATGACAAATGGATATGAAAACTGCGTTCCTAATGGAAACATTAAGGAAGAGATCTATATGACGCAGCCTGAGGGTTTCACATCTGTTGGAAGCGAGCATAAGGTATGCAAACTTCAGAGATCGATCTACGGTCTCAAACAAGCATCGAGGAGT